>VXBL01006287.1:1395020-1428729 GCA_013400195.1 Aramus guarauna | reverse complement strand
TGGCACGGCCCTGGAAGTTTTTTCTAGGAAAGCCATTAATTGCGCTCGGCTGCCAAAAGCGCTTATGTAAATGCAGGATTAAACGTGGTGGGTTTACTTTTTGGTAGCGCATCGCGGCTGGCAGGGGTACCTGGCGTTGGGGATCCAGGCCCGCGCCGGTGCCGGGGTTTGGCCTGATGCTGAACGCCCGCGTCCGTTACTGCATCTACCCTGTAATTTTATTTAATGAAAATAAACCTCTACAGTAACAATGTTGCTTCCTACCTGGCTGCTGTTTGTTTTTAGAATTGGAATGTTGTTTATCATTTATATCGCAGGTTTGCTTATTTTTTAAAGCGAGCTTACCCCATCGATCACCAGGCAGCCCTTTCCATCTTAAAACGTTTTTGCAATAGCAATTCGCACTCTTGGGCGTTCATCCAGCACCCTCGTGTCCGTACGTTGGCACTCGTGCAGAGTCCCGACGGCCGCAGACCACGCGCAGATCTGACGGCAGCATCAGATGTCATTCCTGCTTCTGCCGAAGGCTCTCCACGCGCGTAAGCCCAGGCCTGGTGCTGCCCGAATGGGGCCTCCACATGGCCGTGCCTCTGCAGAATGTGCTTTTACTGTGGCTGGCAAGACAGGAAAATAGAGGGGCCACAACTGTAGCAGGGTTGGTTGGTTGGTTTGCTTGTTTTGTGGGGGGTTTTTGTGACCAGAGCTTGGCATTGCTGGAGAATTATGCTAGTCCTAAGGTGGCAGTTCTGGAGTTAAGGGTGGATCTTACCTTCAGCCTAATGACCGGGACACACCATAGGCAGATTCCTCTTACCTGAGCCTCAGCTCAGAAGCAGATGGGATCCCTGGACTCCACAAAGCCTCAATGGAAGCAGATGGGTGCGTCCCTGAGCATAGGATAGCCTCACAGCGCTCATTTTTTTTCAGGGCCAGGCCCATGTACTTTTCCTTCTTTTATGAAGAATATTTAAATACTTGCAGAAAACAGGTAATTCTTTTTGCATTGCAAAATCGTTTAATTCTGAGAAAGCCCTGGTGTGCTTGAAGGCTATATGAGGAAACCAAAGTTTCTCTAGAAAGCCAGGGAGCATATTTGTAATTGCAAACCACTTGATATTCAACATTTATTTCTGTAATGATTCTGATGGCCCGAGTGGGCAACTTTCTCGGTAATGGTGTGTAGGTTGTCTGATTTAGGTATGTAAAACAGCAATAATTTTAGAGGACCATATCCAATCCAATTCCAAAATTTAACCACTTTGCTTAATGTTGGGACATTTAAAAGGGGGAGAAAAAGGTGGCGAGGGACTCATTAACACCTCCTTACATTATAATGTCAGGTCTGTCCGTGCTTCTAAAGGAGTTTAACCTTGTGATACTCTGAATGGTTTATTTCCCAGATAAAAGTGGGCAGAGGAAGTGGAAGGGGAGTATGGAGGTGGTGTAAGGCAAGAGGAGAGAAGACAAGGGACCTCTTACAAGGGGCCTGAGAAGGGTACGGGAGGAGCTGTGAGAAGTCCGTGAAATAGCGACGGGAGGTGCGGAAATCTCATGTGAGAAACGGAAGAGGGAAAACCTCTTAAGTCTGCGTCGTTTGGCCCACAGGAACTGCGAACCCCATCTTCCCATCCATCTGCTAGGCAGCGACAACGTGCTGAACTGAAGTCATCTGGCTGAAGGTTTCTGTGGTCTGGTGTTCTCCAAATGTTCAGTCACAACTGCAGAGTGCCAGGCTTTCGTTTTTAACATGATGATGTACTCGACTGGGTGACTACCCGAGTATACGTTCTGCTCTGCAGAAGCTACAAAGTGCATTCTGGTAGATTTATGCCTTAATAATCTTACCCCATCCGTTTTGTTCTGGTTTCCCTTTCTTTACAAAGGCAAACACCTCACAGGACTCCACAAAGGCCTTACTTTCTGTGATGAGCTTTAGACTTTGTAGTTCTGTTGCCCAAATAACGCGGCTGGGCTCAGAGTTGCAGGGGCCACTTCCAGAGCATACAAGAGGGAGGCTCTCACTTTCAGAGGTTTCCAAGAACGGATGTTGGGTAACACAGGGCAGTTGAGCAGGTTATGGTTTACCGCGGGTTGTTCAGTGAGTGAGCTGAGCTTAGGGAGGTGGCTTTGCCTTGAGCCAAGAGGGGCACTTTTAAACAATAACTTGTTACATTTCCTTTCCCAGACTCCTAGCAGTGAGGAAGACAGGACCAAGCCCTAGCTTTTGGATGTAGAACTGGAGCAGATCTGAGGTCTTGGTTCATCCACGTGTTTGAAGAAAAGCATGTCTTCAAAGTTCCTCGGTAACGTGGCTGCTTGATTTCCATGGCGCTCTCATCTCAACTACTGGAAAGTCTTCTCACAGCCATATTAGTAAGACACATTCTTAAAATACTTGAATTTACTTGTAGCAGTGAGTGCTCGGCCTACTAAGCACATATAAGCAAATATTTGCAGTAACTGGACCAGTGTTTGCACACCACCAAGCACACTGCCCGGACTCCATAAATAATAATACTTGGCAGTCACAGAGTGGTTTCCATTTTCAAAGCACTTTAGTCATAACCCCTGACACCTATATGGCCTTTTACATCTTTACAAGAATTAATTAATCCTCACAATGTCCTGTGAGAGAGGTATGCACTGCAATAATAACAATAACAACAATTAATAATTCATGCATTCTACTCAAAAATCACTTCAGGGATTAAAATGCATCTGTAATACTTGTTTTTTTATTAACATTTTCCAGCAAATAATAAAAGCCACAGTATTGTGTTAAATCTATATAATATCCATAAATCTTTTGCAGATTGGGGCGAGACCAAAGGCCCAGTGAGATATCAGTAGGAATTAGATGACTGACTTCAGAAAAGCAAGTTCAAGTCCAGTCCACCACCCAACCTAGGTGCCAGAATGAAATTTGCCACGCATGGCAGCGCATAAATAAATAGCAGCGAACCAGGAAGGTTCTTTGTTCACTTCTAGCTCTTGTTTATGCAGAGGCTCCCCCGGTTACGGCATGCGTTTACGGGACCCCATCCTATACAAACACAGCACCAAGAAAATGCAAGCACTTACTGGGTGAGAAACAGCCGTGACTCAGCACCATGTTGTGCAACAGGGAGAGCAGGGACAAGTCTGGCCAACACCGGGGCAAACCCTTTCCCTCATAAAAATTACCATACTGCCTTTGATATGCAGGCAAGCCCCAGTTAAACCTGATATTTAAACAAGCGGGACTTAAACCCTGTTGACTTAAACAGGAGAACGAGCAGGCTCCCACCAGGGGAGCGCCCTGGCTCTGGGCTTGCTGGGGCAGAGGAGGGACGGGGTGCTGGAGTCGGGCTCCCCGCACGAACTGTCTGATGGCCCACAAAGATGCTTTTTTCAGTTTGTGTCGCAAAGTGGATTAATGTAAACCGCAAAGGCACCTGTAGTCCTAATAATGCTGCCACACCAGAAAAGAGTGGGAAAGAGCAGAGATAGGGACACCCGGACCCTAGCGATTTCCCCGTGACTTCCCCATGACTTTCCCTTGTCTGCGACTCTAAATCTGGAGCATTTAACGGTTAAGGCCAGTGGCTTTCATACTCTAAGACTTATTTTTTCTTTTAATGTGAGGAAGATGATACCAATGTAAATAAAACCAAAACACAAACCTCTAAATTATCTGTGTTGTACATACCAAGAAAGGAAATGGAAGTTTACCAGTTTGAAGGGACCAGTTCTATTCTTTTTGCAGCTGCTGACAGTGACTTTGCAGGAGAGGAGGTGCTGGGAAAGGGACTTGTTTCTGAGTAGGGAGCATCTGCCACTACCTTGGCATGCAACTCGATCAGTAATTGATCAGTGGACAGACGTGGTGAAAAACATCTAATACATTGGTGATTAACATGCCTGTAGCACTACTTTCTATTTTCATCGGTTGCTTTAAACTATACATGGACACATACGTTGTAGATCTCCATAAGGCAGAGAGGATTCGATCCCAAAACAATCATCTCATTGATAGGCTTACCCAAATCGATCTCGGAGGCTTCTGCTTCCCAGAATAAACACCGAGAGCAGAGGAACGGCGAATAGTCCCTCATTCATAGACAGTTGATGAACTGTGTGATCCAGAGCCATGAAGTGGCTCTTTCAGAAATTTCGGAACACAAGTTATGCGCGTAGCGCACGTTTAGCGCTGCTGTGAATCGGTGGTGTTAAGACACATGAACAGTTAGCGTCTCCCCGTATAGAGAGCTTTGGCTCGTCCCGGCTGTTCTGCACAGGGGAAGTTTCATGTTTTTATTTTTAAAAGCCACCAGCAGGCCCCCCACAAATAGCATAGCCCACAGATGACAAAGTTAAGAATTGCTGCTATGGGACTGGGAGAGTTACCAAACAAAGCCATCGGTCTTACTGTGTCATTGCTGCTGACCTACCCGGAGGCCCAGCAAACCCTCGAGGGTTTATATTTAGAGGAGAAGACATGTCAACTGCTTCAGCGCCCTTCAACGAGGGCTCCTGCACCTTCTCTTCCTGGCTGCTCCTGCTGGGGCAACATTTTCCCTTTTTTTTTTGAGAGAGAGGAAAAACAATGGGGTTTGTTGCTGCTGTCCCAGGGCCTCCCTGCCCGCAGAGGGCTGCCGTTGTGGGCAGAGGGTGCCACCGTCCCCTTGGGCTCCCAAAGCAGTTCCAGGCATACGAAGGAGGACAAAGTGAAAGAGCTGTCCCAGGGCCACGATTAGTGTCGTGTTGAAAGCCTGAATATCATCCCTTGCTACCCAGAATCTGGCCCCGGGACGATTTGTGGATGTTGCGCACAATTGTGGAAAAGAGAAAAATGAGCGAACGACACGGAAAGATGCTGATACAGACCTGACTCTGGAAAACAACATGGGCTGAGCCCCAGCGGGTTTAGTTATTGCAGGTGCAGAGCTGTATTTTCAATGTGAGCTGGGGTTGTTTCCGTGAGAGGCGATGCTCCGACAGCGGGTACCATGACAGCAGGCAGGCTGTTGTTGAACCACCTCTCTGTGAGCACACCCAGCAATGCAAGGCAGGCTGCCTCCAAGTTCCTGTAGTAATTAGTTTAGATCCAGCGAGCTGAGTTAGAGACATGGAAACAAATTCATTTTTTGGCTTTAATCACACTCTAAGGATTGCTTTAACTTTCTTTTCTTCTTTTTTTGCAGTTGAATATGTAAATATCCATGTTACTTCTCAAACAGAAATACTGAAGAGGGCCCTGTTAATTCCATGGTTATAGCAAAGCTCCCTTCACAGCAGGGCTGTAACTCAGATGTTACATCCTACAATGGCTAAGCAAATCCAAACTTGTTTTATTTTAACAAGGTTACGAAAAAGGGTGTGTACCAGCAGCTATCACACAACTCTTAATTTTCAAGCAAGACGTATCTGGCTCTCGTATGAGATCAAAATGGATTATCTCACAGGGCCAGGATGCGGTTGCAAAAAATTCAGTGTTGTAAGTGTCATCATGATTCATAATATAATCTACATTACTCGGTATAATTACTGCAGAGTAAATAAAGGCACAAAACATATGATATTTATTAGATATTTACCTTTATCTCTGTCACATACTATTTTTATATTTCCTTGCAGCCCAGGAATCTGGCCAACTTGAAGAGGATTCCCTTTTCTCGCCGGTACCTAAAGCCTGGCTTTTCTTTCATTATACGTACATTGTTCTGGTTCTTTATGTGAGCAGAGGACGGAGCCAGGGTTGTTTGCTCCCTAATCAGCCTCCTGAAAGACTCCTCATGTGGCCTTCAGCGAGCTGTTTGTTATCAGGGCATGAGCTTCCATCTATAAAAAGAGAGGAGTAACACAGCTACTAATGATGATGATATTATTGTTAACACATAATTATTTGTCTCATAAGAAAATTGGGAGGGTAAATTAGTGTTTATAAATAATATTATCATCTTTAAAATACTTTATGTGAGGGCTATACTTTATGTCCTGAGGACAGCAATTGTTGAAAACCACCTTCTAATTAGGTTTTGCTAATGACAGTGTCAAAAAGGTTTAGAAAAAAAATATCAATGGGTACATTCAAAAGTCTCTGATTTTTCTTCTCACTATATTACGGCTATCAGCTGCTTTCCTGTAGACAGATATGCTATATCTACATCTACAAGACGCTAAGCATTATTTTCTGGCATATTAAACGTAAAATGAAGTACGTGGTAGAGCCAAAGCACACCCTGCAGTATGTTATTAGACAACTTGCTCCAGTGATTAAAGCCCTTGAAGTCCATGGAGTTTTTGCAGTTGTTGGGTTAGGTTTTTCCCCACCCCCACCCCACTGGGCAAGGATTTCATCCTGGATCTCCAGCCTTGTCTTTCACTGCGCATCACTGATGTGCTTAGCGTTCAATTAAAGCACACCCTGCCATGGTTCAGGGTTCATTTTATATAGTCCCTTAGCTGTGAAGGGGTGTTCGCAGGTACTCATCAGAAGGAGCCGAGTCCAGCCAAAAGGACAACTTTGCCCCAGCCTCCTCTATTTCCCCTTTTTTAGTCAATTATCTACATTTTGTTGAACATCCATTTCTTTCAGTTTTATTCTTGAGGACTTCTGATAACGTATCAAACTTCCCTGAGCCGGTTGCAATCTTCGCCCCCTCTGATGTGCATCGCGACAACATTTTAACTGTGAATGGCTGCAGTAGATTAAGCAGCATATTTCCACAAACCATTTCCAATACGAGACCAAATTTTATGAGCTGTGCGAGCATCCTGCGTAACATTTCTAGCAGGTACATAAAACACTTCAGGGTATATACAGAAAGAGACATTTGACTGGGTAGACCAGTGCTATGTGCATTAGAAATAGCTCTCAATCTTTCATGGTGCTAGATGTGTGCCATAACGTGAGACCAAAAGACANAAAAACCAAACCCAAAACCCAAAGCATACGGTGGAAGAATGAACTGAGAATTATTTCCTCAGCTGAGCCGATATTTCCTACAACGCGGCTCTCTGTGAGTCAGCCTTTTTGTGCTACAGAACTTAAAATAGCAAAAGTAAGATAACAGTAGGCTTGTTGGAAATAGAAATTTTCAAGGGATACAAAAGGGAAAAAAAAAAAAAAAAAAAAAGACTTGGACTGAGAGTGGTGATGAGCATGGAGGTGATCTGCTGGTAACAGATTACTGTAAGAATATATCAAATAATCCTAAAAAGTGACATTTATCTGACATGGTAAGTCCCAGGTATGCAGGAAGCCCACCGCGGGGATTTCAGCTGCTCTGTCCCTCTTGCCGCGCTGAGGGCAGAGAGCACAGCACCCGACTCCTCTTCCTCCCTCTGCGAGGAGCATCCCAGCCCCCGCACCTCCTTTAATTTTGCTTACGCTGCTAAGAAGCCCTGGGCTGGCGGAGGGGAACCTGGGGCAAATTCCACACTGATTTCACACAGTTCAGGACAGGGCTTAATAAATATACTTAGAGGAAGAGAGAGAGAGAGAATATTTCTCGAGGCAGAGTGAAGCAGGGGATGGGCTAGCAATTATGCAGATTTGTTGGCCACATCCCAGCTTTTGGTGGTTCCTCAAGGGCTTGTGCCTGCCAGAAATGAGTTTAAAGTCTGGATGAAACACGTCTCCCACCAAACCCGTCAGCTTCCCTCTTTGCTTACGTGATGTGCAGCGCACCCAGGTAAGAGAGTTCCCACTGACAGCAAAGATCACGCGCCCCCAGGTAATTCTGCATCGTCAACTAGAAGCAATTAGCATGCCGAAAGGGTGGAGCCCACCATGGCCTGTATAATAATTAAGATAATTATTAAAATGGGGCCGAAAATGAAAAAGGCATCCTGTGCACCCTGGCTTTCAGCAGGGCTGGGGTTGTCTCTTCCATTACTGGCTCAGCTCTGGCTGCCTCAGCTTGCTCCTAGTCCGTACAGATCATTCTCTCTGTTCCGCTATATTTAGGTTCAAAAATCTAACATTTGCTAACTTAATTGGACACGGGGCATTTTGCAAAGAAGCGGCCCCATGCAGATAGATGGCATTTGTCTTTTATTTTTCATTTCTCCCTATCAAACGCCAGGCTCGTTCTGCAAGGCGCTGGGCAGAGACAGCTGCACCAGATGTGTAACGTAAGCAAACAAAGCGGAGGCACGGACACTGCCCGGCTTTACACAGCAGGTTATTTTTAAAGCTAAGAAAACCTCCGTCTCCTGAGCCTCGTTGAGGGGAAGCTCGCTCCGGCCAGGCTGCGTCTCGGCATTCAAACCCAGGCGTTTCTGTGCGAGTGCCTTCTCTCCCTCTGCTGCTCAGGAATTTTTGTTTTAAAAAGTCTATGAGGACATAAAAAAAAAAAAACTTTTCATTTCCCACATCCTGTCATTAAGCAGCTGTACTCCAAACAATGAATGATGACAAACCAAAGCAACAGTTTTAACTGAAGCAGGATTACACTTGGCATCGCTATTTGTTATGTGGCTTACTGGACAGCAAGACAAATGTGCGCTTCTGCTACCCTTTCCCGCTGCCAGCTCCATCCCCTATTAACACATAACGGCACGGTTGGAGGGAGCACAGCAGCCAAAGCAGCTGCAGGATGAGACCCCAAAAATCAAATAACGTCTGGGCCAGCAAGGGTAGGATAATGCCACGAAGTGGAGCAGGGCTTTGGTTAAAATTGTCTGGTGAGCTGGTCCCCCCAGGCCAGGACAGCTGTCTCCCCGTTTGTATACAAGAGCACCACGGGCCAGAAGCCTTGTGCGAGTCTTTTTCTTCCTGCTGAAGCATCAGATAGAGCCGGCGCGGTGCCGGAGACGAGAACCCAGCCCGGAGGAACCAAGGGTCCTGCCCAGGACAGGCAGGAGCGGTGCAGCAGGCAGGAGGGGTGCAGCCGGGCTCGGACATCCTGGAGGGGATCGGCTCACCAGAGAATTGTCCCCAAAATCCTGCTCCATTGCACTGTGCTATTCTCTGCCGAGTAAGATGAAAACATAACCAACCCATGCCTGATTTAATTATCACACAGTACTTGCAGAGGTTTAAGTAATATCACACTTTGCTCGTGCATCCTCTAAAGCCTTGCTGGTAATGATGATACGTTGCTGTTAAGAGTAATGCCATTTAGAAACTGGAAGTACAAAAATATTCGCCGAGGATGCTGCCGGCTTTACACAAATTGACGTGAATGTGTAATCGCATTACAAGTACCACGATGGTGCAGAGTAAACCAAGAGGCTCAAATCGCTGTAGCCATCAGGGCAGCAGCTCCCATCGAGGGACGGCAGTACCTGTGCCGTGAGCGTGATCTCAGTCCAAATCTCAGAGCGGGTCAGGACACGGGCAGGATCCTGCTCACACCACCTCCTCCCCGAGCACAGCCCCAGGCTTGCACAATGGCACCCAGGACCCCGGGGCCCTCGTGTCCCCAGCCCTGAGGGACGCACTCTGTACCTACAAAGCGACATGTAGCGATGTCTGCTTGGAAACGTTCTCAGATCCTTATGGGCAGTCTTTCCATGCAAACACAAGACCCATTCAAGCCTGGGTCGCATCCGCAGGCGATCGGGAGTCAATGGGTTCATTCATGGTCCGAAAACGGCACGCACACTCGAGTTGTTCCTCCGGCAGCGGCCTGGGCTGACACTGCTGTGCACGTCCAGCCCCAGTCGTTTCAGCGTTTGCACGTGTTCCACCTCCCATAAGGTCCACAGGACTTCTGTAAACATAAATAATGGCAACATTAAGGCCCTGTTTCAAGTCCAAGATTGCAAATGGTATTTCTATTTACTATTGAGCACCTATTTATTCATCGAATGCATTAGAAAATCCATTAAAGAGGAAATTAAGGACCTAATGACCTGCACCATCATTCAAAGCCGGTGTTTCAGTTACAGGCATCGAATATAGTTCAGCGCTTGCATCTCATCTCCTCCGATGACTCACTCGAGGTGGGAAGCAGCACGATGAGACAGCCTTATTCACCCTCCGCGCCAGTAACCGGCTGGCAGAAAACACGGCCGTGGGGCTGAGCGCAGCTGCCTTGCAGGCAGGAGAGGCAGCGGGCAGGATGAGGGCAGCCGGCTGCCCGCTCACAGCCGCTCCGCTGAGAACCGGGGGTGGCTGCGAAGGAAGGGATGGCACGGTCTGCTGCGGCACGTGGAGATGCATACGTTCGTATGTAATAGGTGTATTTAGAAAGCGGGAGCGAACTGCAGCAGATCCGCCTGGTAGCTTTGTCCTGCAGGTGCAGCAGGGACGGCGAGTTACCCTCCGGCTCTGCAGGGAGTCACGACTCAAGGGCAAGACGATGACTGCAATCAGCACTTTGCTGCAGCCGGAGCCCGTGTTTAAGCAGCAACTTACTTAAGAAGCATCTTCAACAGCAGCTACAAGTCAGAGCGTCCCCAACTCCTTCACGTTCCTCACAGCACGACAGCAAGGGCAGGTTTTCTGATAGGACTTTCCATCCCAAATCTCTCTCACACAGCCAACAGCAGCCAGGCTTCCCCATCTTAGAATTTGGAGTGAGCTCCGTAATTTGTTTGAGTGCCTGTGTTGTTGTATATATAAATCTGTACATGAACTGTGTCTTTGTGCTGCTCCATTTCATTAAACAAGCCGAACAATTCAGTAGCTGTTTTTATGCCTCCAGGCACTTGGGTCATCTTTGATTTTTATTCATCTCAGAGTTCACTCTTGCAATGAATGGGTTTTTTCCCTGGCAGGACAACAAGATAAAGTAAACCATAAAATCCTCCCCAGTGCGATGGCTCCCAGCAGGGAAGGAGCAGGGCTGGGGCTGC
Organism: Aramus guarauna; assembly: GCA_013400195.1. Lineage (NCBI taxonomy): Eukaryota > Metazoa > Chordata > Aves > Gruiformes > Aramidae > Aramus > Aramus guarauna. The sequence continues at coordinate 1,417,941 of VXBL01006287.1, read as the reverse complement.
CCTTGCACCACACCCCTCCCTTTGCCAGCATCCGCACCCAGGGAGCCCTGCACCCCTCCAGTGTCCATCCCCAAATCTCCACCTTTAGTTCGGTCTGATGCCAGAAGTCAGGCCAGAATTTAGCCCTCCCCCCCGCCGCCCCGCCACTGCTGCATCCTTCATTCCCCTTCCAGACAGCTAAGAGCTCACTGCGCATCGAATCCCCGTCGCTTTCAACAGGGTCTGCAAGAGTTTTGCAAGTGGCTAACACAGAGCCGCAAAAGATTTAAAGCTTTCTAATAAATGCTGCGTCCCCCTTCACTGCGCACAGACACATCCAAACTGCATTATTCTAATTCCCTGCTAAGCTTTCTAACTCCTTCTTACATCATAGGATATAATCAGCCATTTGGCCCTGAGTCAGTATTTCCATGAAGCAGAGTTAGTGTATAAAAGCTTTCAAGGCACTGGGATTGTTTTTGCTTCTGTAATGCTTTAAAAATGCTATATCTTGGGACCAAAGAATACTCAGTGAAAACACAGCATTTCTGGATGCCTTTCAGTTCTCGCATCAGAAACGCTGGCGTTGAGAATAAAATTGTTCCCATATTTGAGCTCGGTACCAAAACATCAAGTTTTTGTTTGTGAAGTTTATAAAAACAAATTACTATAGACTTGAACATATTAATCACAGAGAAATGGAAACAGGTCCCTAGGGCTGTCCAGCACCCTCTGTACTTCATGTGAACAACCGCAGGTCGCTGTTTATCAGTGGCCGTACCAGATGACAGCAATTAAAACGGTTCGCATGTGGATTCAAAACAGTATTTGTGGTGCTGGCTTTGTGGGCAGAGAGGTCAGCGGTTGCTGTCTATAGCACGCTTACCCAGAGACGTGCCCAGGGACCCTACACCTAGGGTATCTACAAAAAAAACATATATCCAAGGTATCTGCCTGAGAGCCGATGGGTTTCACGGCACGCCACGGCTCGCTGCTGCCCTCCACCTCCTCCTCTCCATCCCCACCGGGATGGGACCAGCCTGGCACCGAAACGCCAGGGTCAAGCCTGTGGGTGACAGAATCCCTTCAGGGGATTTTTGAGGATCTCTTTAGGGATCCCCTTCCAGCTGGTCTACAAAGATGAACTCCGATTCCTGGGCAGATACGTCCCAGCACCCTTCTCCTTATCCGTACGGATACTTCTGCAACACCGAACGTGGCGTGGGGACAGCGGGGACACATTGTCCGTGTTGTCTGACTGCTAATAAATGGATTTGTCACCCCTGATTATTGCACGTTATCACTCACCGCTGCCCAGGTTTATTTTGCTTCCTGGGGGGAGGAGCAGTGGAAACGCTGTCAGACCAGCGACAAGGAAAGCAGCACGGGCATTCCGGTGTATTTATGTCCATTCTTAGCCATCCTCTTTCTTCTTCTGTTTTTAGAAGCCATCAGGAAGCAAAAGCGCAATTTTTGCATTGGTGACAAGGATTCCACGACACCAGTTGTAACCGCTGACAGGTTTAAATGTCACCCGAGAAAAGGAACGGCGAGAAAGGCTGTGTCCTGAATTTTAATGGGGAGCAGGAGCTGGTCAGATATTGCTGGTTTGGGGCATGCTTAGGGAAGGACCAGAAGGTCTCTCTGCTCTGAAGTGATGTACGTAGCCAGTGGGAACAACATTTTCCAGAAAAATGGTGGTTTTGTAACAGAAATATTTGTAACTGCTGTGCTATGGTAAATAGTACTTTTTTTCCTAACAAAAAATGCTTCCGCTTTCCCTCATGGGGAGAGCTCCCAAGGCTAACCTCATCCCCAGCGAGGCACCGTGGCCGGGAATGTCATCATTCCCATTTTTAGGGCATGGCGGGGTGACACGGGATGTACAGCCTGGCCAACAAAGCTCCTCAGCGAGAAAATCCCCTTGGGGAAGTTTCCCAGTCAGAACTTCAAGCTTTGAATTGAAAGTTTTTGCCCCAAAATCTTCAAGTTTCAACTTTTCAGTAAAAACGCTACATTCTTTGTGTATTTTTTTTTTCTTTTCTTTTCTTTTTTTTTAAAGTCCAGTAGAAAGGACTGCTAATCATTTCCCTCTCTTCTTGGGGTAGGAGTGAGCCATGTGTCATCTCTAAAAAAACCCAATTAACAGCCCCCTCAGTTTACATCTAAAAAAAACCTCTGACCTTTTTTGCTGGTTATTAGTAAATGATAAGTTTTATCTGCCCCTTACCATCTTGGTACTAAGGGGGAAGTTGAAGAGTTTTCTAAGAACTTCTTAAACTGCCAGTGAAAACCAGCATCAGAGATAAACTACAGTATCTGAAAATCAGAAAATAGCTTTTCTCTAGCTGTCTTATCACGTAGCAGCACAGAGCTGTGAAGTGCATCTCTTGGGCAGTGACTGAAGAAAAAATTTGGGGAAAACACTGGGAAGCACGAGGCGTGTTTTGGGCACCCATCAATGTGCACAGGCTCCTTCTGGGAAAAAAAAAAAAAAAAAAAAAGTCCCTCAGAATTTCTCCAGATTACCAGCAATGAAAACTGGAAGAGATTGAAGAGTTTTTTTGGGGGGGTTTTGCTTCTTTTAAAGACACACCTACCAGCGTCTGCAGGAGAGCACTTGGCTGCTTCCAGGGGAAGAGCAGGGACCGGCCGTGGTCCTGCCCGAGGCAGGACGGCACCGCGGCCATCGCGTGCGGCATAGCAACCTGCCTTTTCCCCGCTAATTACACACCGTACCCACGTAAGAGCAAATCCAAGCAGAGCCCAAGTCCTCCGCCCGGCTCCGCTGACTTTGCACACACAGACAAGCCACGATGCGCTTCCCCCCCGGCTCCCCACGCCCCCGGCACTCGCCCACGGGGCTGCGATGGTTTCCAGCCGCCGTGGCCGTGGCCAGCCCGGAGAGATCGTCTCAACCTCGGCTCGGCTGCTGCCTCCCTCCTCTTCAATATTCACAGTCCTCTCCTCTCCTCTCGCACGTTTCCCAGAGTCAGCGGAGCTTTTCCCAAGCCGAGCTGTGCAGGCAGGCCCTGCACCCCCAAATTTAGCACCCAACTCACCAGGTAACAACTGAGACCGCAGAGTGCTTTGCTTAGATATGAGAGTTACATACGGCCCCTCTGGTTTTGGCATTGGCTTCGCAGCGTGACGGGAGATCGATCCCATCCCACGCGTTTGGTTACTTTTCATGGCTGCACCTCATCGCTGGGGCCAGCTCTCACTAAAACCTGCTAAAAAACCCCCAAACTACGTGCACGGGGAACCCCTCCCCTCCAGGGGACACCCACGGGACTACGCCGGGTGACTGCGGTGCACGGTGCCGGCTGTGCCGTCCCTGCGAGCCGGAGCCCCACGACCTGCCGGGTCCGGGAGCGCTCCTGCCGTCACCCCCGGGGCTGCCAGCACCCCCGGCAGACCGAGAGGACGCACGCCGTTCAGAGCTGCTGTCCACAGCAGACGTACGCGCCGACGCTAAAATATTTCTGTAACGAAGAAGTGGAGCCCTCTGAATGTAAACCTCAACTTTTTTTTTTTGACAGTGAACTTCTTTTTTTTTGGGGGGGGGGAACATCCAGGGTTGCATCCAGTTATGGGTGCAGCCGGTTCAGCCGTACGCAGGGTCCGGGAGGGCTGGCGAGGGTCAGCGCTGCCGCACGGATTTGGCTCTCGTCCGAGGACGGACACGGGCCCTGCGAGGTGCCAGGCAGCTCCCGGGGAGGGCAGAGAGTCGGGACTGAGCCCGACGGTGGAAAGAAATGACCCCTGTGCTTAATCCCAAAACACAAGGATTTAGAATTGAAATTTCCAATTCAACAGCTTTGACTAGCGGATGTCAACCCTACTAACAGTAATAACACTGATTATTTTTTTGTTTGTTTGTTTGCTTCTAAACCAGGCCTGCTTTTTTGCCTTTCAGTGTTTTCCTGTTAATTTTCCCCCTAAGCTACTGAAAACAAGCTCGGGAAGGGTAAATACGGGGCCCTAAGGACAAACCCCCATTCACACGAACCCAGCACACGTTACGTGGGGAGACAAAGAAACCAAGGGATCTCCTGTAAAAGCCGCTTCCCGTGCTGGCACTCCAGACAAAGACAAAAGGGTCAAGCCCCAGGTTTAGGAGCAGCCTGAGCCCAGCTCTACCCGGCGTTTAGGAGGGAGGCGGAACTAGAGCCGAGAAGCAACGCCGACCCGCATCGGGAGGCGATGGCTCCGACCCAGCCGTCCTTTCTTCTCCAGCTAGGCCAAGCGTGGAGAGCTTTCAGCAGGGCTTTAAGGCAAGGCTCAGTCTAAAGGCGTAGCAAGGTGCCACAGGAGTTACTTCGCGGCAGCGTGAGGTTTAGCACAAGGGTGGAAAGCGAAGCAGAGGACCGTGGCGAAGGCTTTTTGGAAAACCCCGGTGAAAGAGAAGCTGTGTTTACTTTGATGGAGTTAGTTGGGAGCTACAGTAGGATAAATGAGACTAAGATCTAGTTTAGTTGTTAAAGCAAATGTATCTGACATTGACTTCAATAGACTAATTCCAGATTTATGTTACAGTGAACCTAGAGCCAGTGAATACGCAGTGTGATGATAATTATAGAGAACAATATAGGAAAACAAATCACCGTATTAAGAGAAACAAACAGATCCTGGAAGAGTGCCATGTCTTTACACTGGGCCACACTGACTTGGGCTGGTCGGTGCCTATTAGATCATCCTCATGTCCAGGCATTTGCGTTTTGTATCTTAATTGCGTTGAGAAGCTCAGGCAGAAGAAAGAAAAAGCAATTATCTTGCTCTTAATAGAACAGTGCATTTAAATAATAATAATAAAAATGCCAGGCCAAACAAAAGCCACAGCAAAATCAAGGAAAAGGCAGATTCAATCCGACACAACTTTCTCAGGCTTTCAGAGAGCATTTTCTCCTGCACTGCAGACCTTCTTCCCTTAACGCCTCCCTCCTCCAGTTTCCCTATCCACACAAAGCGAGAAGTTAAAGGTAAACATCTGTTTCTGCTTGCTAACATCGTTTTTTTTGGTTTTTTTTTTTTTTTTTCCTTGGGAGGCTCTTACTGCTGACAAGGGCACTGCACATATTTCACTCCGAAAGATCAAGCGAGGATAAAGGGAGCGGTTTCCTGCTCCTAAAAGCAGCCCGTGCCAGCACGGTAATGCTGTTTAAGCACGGCTCTTCGTCATCTCCAGCATGAATGAAAAGCCAAGGCAGCCCTGGCACACAGCGAGCAAGATCTCTCATAAATCAGGACAGCGAGCTGACCTCCGGCCCCCACATCACCCAGCCACCATTTTTGGCCTGTTTGTCATCGCTCGGTGTCCCCCCGGGCACCATCTCCGTGAGCCACGGCACGGAGAAGGGCTGGGGGAAGAAGGAATTCCCCCAAGGAAGCGTCTTTGTCCCCGCACGCCTCGACACGGCATCCCCCCTGCCCGCTGCATCCCCCCGCTCCGGGGCTCTGCTGCTGCCCCAGCACTCGCCTGGCTACGCAACGGCAAATGACATCGTATTCAGCCTGTTTCAGAGCAGCAGAAAGAAAAGACACAATTTTATGCTTTCTGAAGGCCCTCAAGTCATACGTCTCCCACCCGTGTTTTTCCATCTCCAGCAGCGGAGGGCAGCAACAGGTACCTGGGTCCCTGCGAGCTCTCTCTGCCCATCAGCTCCTGCAGCCCCCGCACCTCCAGCCCATCACCCTCCTTCCAGGCCGGGGCGTCTGCCCGCCACCCCCAGCCGACCCGGCACACCCCGCACCCTCCGAAACGTTGGGAGGGATGAGATCATCCAGAGCAGCTCGTAAGACAAACATCCTGACAGCTCTCGCTAACATTTTCCACAGGTTTCTCCTGCTCCATTAGCTCTTGCTAGACCGTATCGCGAAGCGGTCGCCATAATTAATGTCTTGTGTACTTTTGCACACACGGCTTCTTAGAATCCCTCTGCTCCTTTCTAAACAGAGTCAAAATCACCGGCCCAAGGCAGTGAATGTGCTCAGTAAATCCAGAGTCTTGGAAATCAGTTATAACCTGTTATTTTGATAGAGTTTCCTCTGTTCCTCCCACCTATATGTTTTGCTTAGAAAAAGTGGCCATCTCCCTTGTAAGGGGTGAGGCATAAGCAGACGGGCACACACCGAAGTCATAACTGAGCCAGAATCCCTCATCTCAAAAATTTGCCCACAAAGCGTGGGGACCAAGAAAACCAGACCCAAATTTCCTTGCCTGGATCTAGCCTTTAGCTAGAGCTGTGATGAGAGAGAAGTGATGGAAGCGAGACGAGAGGGGCTTCCCTACACGGACAGGGCTGAAAAAGCAAAGACAAAAATGAAAGCTGTAAATGAGTCTCTCCTAGCAGGAGAAGCTCCTTGCTGCGAGGTCTGATGGAGAGGAAAGTCTCCCAAGAGACTTCCTCCCAAGGTGGAAACCTTTTTGCACCAGCGACTCCGGCACAGATTAGAGAGGGCCGTCGCCGTGGCTGGGGCAGGGCGGCTTCTCCTCCGGCTTTGACCTCTGGAGAGCTCAAGTCAAAGCCTTGCTGCATGTGGAGTCACAGGGAGTCTCCCTGCCAAGCCCAACATGGTTTCGTGTGCAATCACAGAAGGTTCAGGCTGGGAAGAGACGCCTGAGCACCCTCTGGTCCAGCCCCGTCAGAGCCGGGCTGTTCCTATCACCGCTTCTGCCGAAGGATGCGCAGGCATGGAGCTGCGAACAAGGCTTCCCAAAAGGCTTGCCTTCCTCTGGGGTCCTGCGCCCAGGCAAGGCGATGCAAGGGGCTGAGCCTGTCCTCCACGGGCAAGGGCTGGTCGGCTCCCACGGGGACCAGGAGGGAGGGATGTTCTGGTCAAACCCGGTACACAAACTATGAAAGCCAGCCCGTGGAGAGGTCTCCAGCTCCATCCCGGCCTCTAGCCACGCCACGCTCAAAGGCGGATGCAGAGCCACGTGTTTGCTCCATCCGCATCCCAAAACAAGCAGTGCCGCATCCCCAGGGAGACAACCTCTGTTCTGCAACAAGGCACGCTGCGGCCACGTCCTTTTCATAAACAGGACGCTTCAGAGATCCCCAAACACCTTCTGCCAGAGAAGATCACCAACAGTGGTGCCAACAGACCCTTCCCCTCCAGCACCTCTCCCTGCCCCGCAGCAGCATCTGACCACGGTCCCAGCATCTGCATGTGCTTACGGTCCTGGTGGTAATGAAACGGTCATCGCGGTGGGATGTTAATGAGCACATAAATACTGCCAACAGAGTCATTATTACTGGCGCTGCAGTTCAGGCAGGCATCGCTGATATTTACAGTGGAGCATGGTGGTGGTTTTAAGCAGTATTTGGGTTTAGGAGCCGTTACATTATTTTGAAATATGCACGCTGTTGGTAGATGCTTAAAGCTCTGCTACACTGTGGCATAAACTTAGTATTAATTTTGGCTCCGTAGAGGCAATTGAAAACGGTGCCCTCAAAATCATTATGCTGAGCGAAATTCAGCAATAGGGGAAAAGACAGCCTGGAGGGAAATAAGAGAAAATTTACTTCAGGCGGCTGAAAGACCCCATGGGACTCGCTCAGCCCAGGCCCAGGGATGCTGGGGATGTCGGGCGCAGTGCGGTGGGATGCAGGGGGCTCTGGCAGAGGGGCCCCAGCCAAAGCACTGCGGTCCCCCAAAGCACTGGGGCCCCGCACCGCAGCTGCGCCTTCCTTAGTCCCAGCTGGTAGAAACCCCATGAGCTCCTGGGGACAGATTCCCACCTGTGAAGTATCATTTGCTCTAATTTTGGCCTTTTTTATGTAACCTCTGTGATGGGGTAGGGTGCGATTGTGCTGAGGACAAAGCCTGGACCTGCACCCCTAGAGCGGTACTCACATCTGCCAGGGTCCTTCTGCCATCAAGTACTGGAAAGGATGCTACCCGAGTCTTACTGGCTGGATCCCGACAAGTGGTAGATATGATAAATTAAACCAGTTTGTCCAGTCAGCCAGTACCCCCACCTGTCAAACCACCATCGCTGACGGTGCCCGACGCGGGCAGGGCTGCGCATCGCTCTCTGCAAACCCAAAGGGAAACGTCGCACATCCCAGGCACTGCACGGCAAGCTTCTCCTGCCGGTCAGACGCACAGATGGCAAAACTGGGTGGGCCTGCTTTTATATATGGGTTTATATATATATATAAAAAATTTAAAAAGGCCACTTCAGCTACCACCCCAGAAATATTTCCCCTGCTGACTCTGCATGGCCCGGCCTCTCCAGAGATCCTGAATGACCAGCCCTGGTCCATGGGCACAAAGGGTTCAAAGTCTGTTTGAATGAGCATCAGAAATAAGTGGGGTTTACTGAACTGAGATAAATGCCTGGATCTCATCCATGTAGAAAGGAAATACTCAGAATTCATCCGAGAGTTGACTCAGACCTGCCCTTTCAACCTCATATCCTGACATTACAACCTACCTATATNGGAGGGATGCCAGCCAGGACAGGGGCTCCCCCCACGGTGGGGAGGGTCTGCCTTGCAAGTCCCCACCAGCTTTTGGAGGAAAGCAGCAAGCAATCAGTGGATTTTCTGGTTCTCTGCAAGGCTTTGCAGGAATGGAGGTCTACCGTGGTATGGCTCAGATTAGTTTTCCTATGTATAAAATTGTGCTGGCAACACAGCTGCCCTTTATTTAATGCAGCTTGCGTGTACTCCCCACTCCCAGTCTGCGCGAAGCAAGCATTACCTCACCGACTGGATATAATTTCTCAGCTCCCTGACTTCAATAAAAATTCTAACACCTGCAAACTTTTTAAACAAATCATGTATATCAGAGCAGAAACCCCCCCACACACACACACGTTCTCGTGAACTAGCAGCCATGCGTCTTGAAACCAAATCCTGCAGAAGACATCTGGTCGACGCTGGTGTCGTTATTACAAGGCTCCCCCGCCGCGCCGGTGGCGGAGAGCCCGCAGACCTGCTCCACAAAGACCACTCTGTAGCCAGGGCTCCCTCCGCCATACCCAGCTCCCTGGGAATCCGATGGATTGCTTTCAGGAGTGGCTTCGAATAAATAATAATAACAATAAACCTCTGTTTGCAAACGTAAAATGCAGTAATGGAAAGCAAAGGGCGAGTCCTCAGTTTGCTTCTGTGGGTGCTGATACCGACGCAGCGTCAGAGGCTGAAGCACACCACGGAGCTTTTAGCATAGATCTGTGCACAGGGAGACCAGGAAAGTGTCCGGGCTGTGGGGCAGGGGAGAGGTCTCCAGTTTACATTCCTGGGTACAATCCTCTGAAAAGCTGTTTTCCCTCCCCACTCCAGCAATTAAAAAAAAAAACAACAAACAAGAAGGNCTTCAGCTACCACCCCAGAAATATTTCCCCTGCTGACTCTGCATGGCCCGGCCTCTCCAGAGATCCTGAATGACCAGCCCTGGTCCATGGGCACAAAGGGTTCAAAGTCTGTTTGAATGAGCATCAGAAATAAGTGGGGTTTACTGAACTGAGATAAATGCCTGGATCTCATCCATGTAGAAAGGAAATACTCAGAATTCATCCGAGAGTTGACTCAGACCTGCCCTTTCAACCTCATATCCTGACATTACAACCTACCTATAAAAAAAAAAAAAATTAAATAAGAAAAAACCCTCTCAAATCTCTACTGGGGCTTCAGCAGGTAGCAGAACTGAGCCCAGAGAAAGAAGAAAAAAAACCCAAAACCCTTGAATAGCTGCATGGGAACAACTGCTGGAGTGTGCTCTCCTCCTTTTTCTCTGGCTTAGGAGAGCAAAACCCTGCAGCTGGAGCAGAAGCGAGGACCCGTCTCTACCTGGGCCCCACCGGGGCCGCACGTCACAGCCATCAGCAGGGTGATGACAGAGGGAGCAGCTGTTCCCGCTCCCCCAAAGCCCACGCCGAGCGGCAGGGATGGCTCCCCGCGGCAGCATCCCCGATCCCCCCAGCTCATCCNCGTGAACTAGCAGCCATGCGTCTTGAAACCAAATCCTGCAGAAGACATCTGGTCGACGCTGGTGTCGTTATTACAAGGCTCCCCCGCCGCGCCGGTGGCGGAGAGCCCGCAGACCTGCTCCACAAAGACCACTCTGTAGCCAGGGCTCCCTCCGCCATACCCAGCTCCCTGGGAATCCGATGGATTGCTTTCAGGAGTGGCTTCGAATAAATAATAATAACAATAAACCTCTGTTTGCAAACGTAAAATGCAGTAATGGAAAGCAAAGGGCGAGTCCTCAGTTTGCTTCTGTGGGTGCTGATACCGACGCAGCGTCAGAGGCTGAAGCACACCACGGAGCTTTTAGCATAGATCTGTGCACAGGGAGACCAGGAAAGTGTCCGGGCTGTGGGGCAGGGGAGAGGTCTCCAGTTTACATTCCTGGGTACAATCCTCTGAAAAGCTGTTTTCCCTCCCCACTCCAGCAATTAAAAAAAAAAACAACAAACAAGAAGTGTATACTTGAGCTCCTGAGTGGGTGCTGACTAGGAGCTGAGCACTGGGTGGATTGAAAGCAGCACGTTTTCACCAGACCCAGGCCCAAAATTGCTTAATTCAGGTGTGTGCACAGATTTGCTAAAGCAAGTTAAAAAAAAAAACAAACAAAAAAACCAAACCTCATTCATCTAAAAACAAACAAAACAAAACCAAACAAACACAACAAAAAAACACCCCTTTTCTTTCCCCCCCAGACCTTCAGAGCACAATTCCCTTTCCAACAATAACACGAAAGAACGAGAAAAGAGGCTGCAAACCTCTACCTCTCCCCAAAGCCCCGCGCAGCAGAAAGACCCACGTGCAAACCTCATGAGCAACCTTTGTTCTGGTGACATTTCCAGCCCAGTCACTAGGTCAAAGAGGGCACGGACAAGTTTAATTAAACATCCAGACTGTCTGGTGCTGCTTTATTATCACCTGAACCTTCCCACTGCTTCTCAAGTGAGACCTGAGGCGCATAATCCTGACAGCAAATTAACAAGTTTATCTTGGTTGATTGACCCAGACTTTGGAGCCACGGGAAAAAGAACAAGGGCTTGAAGTTCAGCGGAGCTCGGTGCCAAGTATCGCCCCTAAATGACACCCCGGAGCTCGGCCGGAGCAGTTTGACTTTTCTTACCCAACGTCCTGTCACCAGCAGCCTGTGCAAGCCATGCAAATGCTGCAATTAGTATCAGAGATAAACCAGATCCATTAGTAGATGGAAGGGGAACTCAATCTGTTTTACAAATGGAAATGAAGTAGCAGCCTCAATTATAGGATTTTTAAAAACATGCAATTTAGCAAAATGTTGATTTCCTTTTCGTTTACTTCGTTCTTTGTCTTTTAGATACTTCAGCTCAAGTAGCAGGCAGTATATTAACCGACCAGATTTTGGCAATGTATTTAATAATCAAGCTCAAATAAGTGCTCTTAGGAAATAATTTTATTTACAGTTCAGCTGGGGAAGAATATTAAAGCTGGAGTATTTGGCTAAAATTATTATCCTACAGTAATATATTTTGAAGGCATTTGGGCTGCGGATGACTAGTACTAGTGAGTCAGAGCACAGCATTTGACCTTTCAGAAAACTCATCGTTTCTTTGGGACGTAGAGCAGGATTTGCCCTCCAGCTTCACCCAGCCAGGGTAGACAATCACTGCCAGGGACAGAGCTCAGTTCCTCCATCACCCCTCCTGTCCCCCCGGCACGGCAGGAAGGTTTCGGGGCTCCTGGCAAGCAGAATCGCTCCTGAGCCACCACACTCCCTCCTCCATATAGTTGCTTTATGTGTGGACATATTTTACTGTTCTGCAGCAAGACTGGAGTTTGGGAAGGCTGCATGAAGATACCTTAGCATGTACATGCCTGTATAATAACTTTTTTTTTTTTAATTGGTCCAGCCCACGTTACTGTTTAAGTAATTGAAGGTGCTCAGCGTTAAACATATTTCACCATGCTTTCTCCATGGCACCTTTCCCACTCCAAACTGTTTGGAATCCAAACAGAGACTTCTCAAAACAAAGGTTAATTAGTGTGTTTATTTTGGATTATGTATATATTGTCTTATTAAACACTATATGGTACCATAAAAAAAAAAACCAACCCAACAAAACAGAAGAAAGGCAGGATGAAAGGAGGAAACATTCCTAAGCCCAAGGAACAGCTTCTCTGGCTGCCATGCAGCTGTGTTAACCATTTGTTCACAACTTCTCCAGCAACCACCATCTGGGCCCTTCAAAGGCTGAAAGCACAAACCCTCCCAATCCAAAAGGAAGGTCCAGCAGCCCCAAACTGCCATTATAGCAGATTCACGTCCTTTTAGGACGGTGGATAGCGGAGCTGCAGAGGGCCCATATTTGACTAATGTTATACCAACGGCATCATCCAACACACGCACGCTCCTCTTACCGCGTTTGCTGTGCCACCAAGGACAGGAGGTCCCTCACAGGGATGTTCCTCTTCTCCCTCCACCCACCCCCCCCCTTTCCTTTTTGGTCCCAAGGTGGAAAGTTTGCAACATGCAGTCCATGTTCTGAAGACCACACCAAAAGAAACAAGCTGGTGAAGATTCACCCAGATTCTAGTTTTCACCCGTACGCTGACCCTGTGGCCACGCAGGATACATGGATAAACCACTTGCAACGCATAAGGGGCAGATACAACCTAATCCCAGTCACGTTGTAATTACCTGACAGCATGCAAATGTACAGATCTGCTCTGAAAGGAAGGCACACAGGGCACTATTTTAAAAGAAAAAAGGACTCTAAAAAGCTTTCTTTCTTCCTCAAGCTTATTGTGTAGAGCAATACGTTGTCTATGCTTGGCCTACAGCAATGGGAACAGTGTCGGATTTATCTACTTTAGGCATTTCCAGCACACATATCATAGTGGTGTTTAAGATCCATTTTATCTGAAGAGTCTTATGACAGCTGACATGAGATCCTTTCTTCATCACCAGAATAAGTCTCTGTATTTCAGCTTTCAATTCATTTTCTATACAAACAAGTCCTGAAGCAGTCACAAAACACATCTCCTCTTTCAAAGCATTCCCCCATTGCTTCACTGAACAATAACCAGCTTGATAGCCCAAACGGCCCAAGAAAAGTAAAGTAAACTCACAGGCATTCCTCAGATGAGGGATTACCCCAGAGTTGTGCTTATCCAGAACCCAAGCAACACCTGGAGAAGCTTCTCTCCTGATGCCCCAGGTCAGTATAATATAAACTTCAGTAGAACATCGGAGATGCAGCTTCCAAGGATGCAGATCAGAGGAGCTCTGCTGGCACTCAGAAGGTGCCTGACAAGGACAGTGCCTTGCGGATGGGCGTTGGAAGGAAAGCTGGGTCAGTCCCTGGTTTATCCCATTGCAGCACTATGGGGCAGCAATCAGAGCTGCACCTGACACCTCTGAGGAGGCAGAAGTAGCATCAGCTGCTTGTCCTCACCCTCCTGCCCTGTTCCTGTCCCTCGAGGTCAGGATTCCTCCTGGCATGAATCCTCCCTAGATTGCCAATTATTTGCCACCAGACTTTTTTGGATTCATTACCTGATCAGGGGACCAAAATGGATAAACTCATTTTCCAGCCATTGCTTAAAAAGGAATGCAAATAAAACTGGGTCTCTGATTTATTTTCTTTTGTCTACTTAACATTACTTCAAATGCATTTTATTACGGAAATATTCTTTCTGCAGATCTAGGAAGGCAAACCTAATTAAAGTTACTTTATTGAGGGACCTTATATCAACATTTGCTTTAAAGAAGCAAGTTGTTGAAGCCAAAATTCTTTTTTTTTTAACTCTCAAATATTTTTGTCCTGTTGTAGAAGAGAAAATATATCTTTGAATGACGGGTATCTCAGAAATCTGATTTATTCCCCTTTTCTCCTTTCCTGATGGTCTCCTGTTTCACATTCATACCCTTTGGGAAAATTGCCTGGGAAACTTTTCTGATGATACGTTGAAGGTCATCTACTGTAAATGTGATACAAAGTGAACCCAGATCTCAGGCTTTGCAAATGTTCATTATGTAAATTACAGGAGCTGTGAAGATGGAAATGAGGCATACAGATGCTGTTATGCACGAAAAAGCAGAGGGGAAACTTCAGATTTCCCTTCACTACAGAGGCGGGTGGTGTCTACAGGCACTCTCCTCCCTACAGTATTTCTAGCATGAAAAGGTCTCAGATTCTCTATCGATGTTATTTCAGAAGCGACTTGCTCTGTGGTCCTCAGTGTAGATCAAGGACCGGGGTACATCTTTAAATTCATCACACATCTGGGGAGAATCAAGGGCCAGATGCAGCTGCAACCCGGATGGGAGGGAACGGGGAGGGCACCTGTGCAGGACGATCGCTCACCGCCCTGCAACTTGGAGCATGGACGCTTCCCAGGGACCACTCCTTCCCCTCCGCCCCGTCAATGCCCAGTATCCGTGTTTCTGGGATTAGTCTCGTTGATCGCCATTAGTCAAGGCTAGTCCCGAGGAGGGATGTATCTGCGTTGTGAATTGCAGTGCAGACGCACAAGTGGAGCAGATAAAGATTCAGCACTTGATTTCATGCATCCTTGGGCATATCACTTGGAGGCCAGATTTTGAAAGATGCTTGAGATCAAAGGATGAAGCAAGATAATCAGCTTCATTTTCAGATCTATTCCTGGGCATGTATTTCCTACACATTTCAATAGGAAATTTGTGCTTTGCTTTTTTTTTTTTTTTAAATTACTAAATGCCTTTGGGTAGCTGGTTTCATCATGAGGAGCCAATATACATTTAAATGGCAAACCTTAAACTGCACTTTGATTCAGTTTCCCACCTGAAAAGAAGGGAGTGTGAATCTCTCTTTCTTCAGTTTCTCCCAGGCCTTGCTCAGGTTTGAAGCACAATTCTACGGTCAGAAATTCCATCTAATAAATCCCATTAAGAGATACTCAGACATTCTCTTAAGAGAAGGCCTGATTTCAAGAAGCGATGAGTACTCGGCAGCTAACGGGAGCTACTGGTATTTTGCAGTGTTGAAACTCAGCTGCAGCAGCTCAAGTTCAGTTCCTCAAAAATGAAGGAATCAAAAACTCAAGACTGATTTTGGTATTTTTGGCTTAAAAGCTCATTAGGGAAGTGAGGATGCAAACATACTGATGATGGGGTGGAAGGACAACGTCGAGTCAGGGACTTTCCCGTCAGGGGACTGGCACTATGGAATGGATGGAATGGGAGAGAAGGGCTGAGCCGTCCCCCACCAACCTCGTTATAGGTGAGCAAAAAAAAAAGAGCAAAAGGAAAGGAAAAGTAAGACAACACTGGAAGGGAAATTCCAACTCCCTGACCCTGGGACAACCTCACCCTTTGTGTTAAGAGAGCAACAAACAGAGGAAAAAAGATGACATTGCCTCAAAATGAAAAAAAGAAACAAAAAGATTTGTTGAGTCATCCAACAGTGTTCACATCAAGATATTTTGTTAGCAACTGTGCTAAAAGAGTAAATGTAACATGTTCTGCTTTGGCTCTTCCTTTAGCAGCAAGACTGATTTGCATTCACACATGGAAATCTGGTTTACAACAAGGTTTTTTTCCTGCCCCTTCCTTTCTTTCATTGTTTCCATCATGTATCTTGGCTAGAAAATCTGCTCTTGGGAAAAAAAAACCCAACACACCACACAAACTCAGGGCAGACCATTCTCCACCACGCACATGTTTTCTTCGAGAGGGTTGGTTTTTTTTCTGAAAGGCCATTTGGAGAAGCAGAAGGTTTCGTCCTCAGCCCCACCAAGCTCCTGCAGCGCCGTGTGAGGGGAGCCTCGCTCCCCAAGGAGGAACTTGTCCTCCACGAGCCCCAGGTTTCGCAATGCCCGTAGGAAACATCTTGCGCTGGCCTTGATTTATGCAGAAATGTTAGCTAATCTCTTTTATGTAATCACCGATAGCTGTTTCTAAAGGCTAAGTCCCCAAAATGGAAGGAATGAATTAAAGGAGACAGATGCGGTTTGGCTGACTCTCTGTTCTGATCACAGCCTCAGAAATAACCCAGTTAGTTCATGCCGATTTATGCAGGGGTTCGAATACGTCACACACGCACGCAGACGGGAACATACAGTTTATTTGCTGTTCAGCCCAGTTTCACAGCCTGATCCCGCTCACACCAAAGCCATTGGAATGGCTCCAGTTTTATTCCGCTGAAATGCAATCAAAGTCCGGTCAAAAGTCGCATTAAGACCAGGTTTTTGTTTACTCTGGATCCCCTTGCTTGGCACCACTGCAGGCTTTGGGAGCTAAAGGCATGCCTTTCCCATCCAGAGCTGGTTGCCTTTGGTTACCCAGAATGACTCAGGGAAGGCAAAATCTCTGAAGTACCTTCTGCGGCATCTCCAGGTTCCCTCTCCACAGAGAGCAGGTCAACAGCCGACCCAACCTGGCCGAGTGGGTACCAGCCGCCCCAGCCCACAGGCATTACGGCACCTGAGGGAACGACGTTCCCAGCACATCCGGACGCCTGTGATGCACAGACCCATCAATCAAACATACATTTGAGGGTGGGCAGGGTGCGAACAAGCCTGGCGAGAGACTCAAAATCCTGCTCCTGGGAGAGAAGAAGATAGTGTCTGCTCAGGCATCCCACCTTCCCTGCACAGAAATCTTGTTTTAGGGATGGAGCTACTGCCTGGCTCACGCAGGCTGATGAAAGGCCCTCCTCTTTACGTGTTCCCCAGGGAATAATATTGACAAATAGGGCTGTGTCCAGGTTCCCCTCCTCCGCCACAGGAGCCAAAGGCTCCCCTGCCGTGACTGACCTCAGGGGTAGCTGGAGCAGTCCCACTTAGAGAATATTTTCCCATTTCATGTAAGCGGAGCACCAGCTCTGTAAAAAGGGAAGGATTTATGCTTGGCAAACATTGCCAAGGAGCCAGTATTTCCCCATTCCTTAGTCGTGGCTTGTGAATACAAACCTCACACAGCTGGTACCTCCGCTAATGATCCCATTACAATATGTATTGAGCTGATACTCTGTGATATCTCATTGAGGTATTCATCCATGTCGGAAAGGATTTGTCCATAAAAACATCTCCTCTCATACCGTCATAGGATGCTGCATTCATTCCTCCTTCCTCTGTCATCTGATGCTGCCTAATCCCACTCAGTGACATCAATCACAGGGGGAAAATAAGACAATTAACTAGCAATTAATTAAATTATAAACTGTAAGGAAGAACAGAATATTTGTAAACCTTAATAGCCTTATTAACATGCACATTACAAGTTAGTTGCACAATCTTATGGCTATGGATGTCTTTATACATACATGACATCACACAGACTTTAAGCACAGGGTAACCCTTGTTCACCTCAAAGGGCTGCGGGGCGGTTGGAGGAACCTGCCCGGCCAGCCTGGAGCCGTGACGGTACGGCTGCTTTACACCTCCCCTCCTGCGGAAAGAGGATCACCGGAGCACGTGCCGTGCTGCAGCATGCCGCCAGCTCCTGCAGTGTCCAGGCAAGGGTGTGGGGACAGCAATTCCCTACGGACAAGTGTTTTCTGCGCAAAACAAGCGTCTCATGGGATGCGTAGGGAGCTGGGGATTTAACCAGCCCCTGGGCTCTTTGATCCAGGCTATGAGTGCGTTGACTTGCAACAACTCAGGGGCTGAGCACAGGCCTGAGGTGACAGCCACCCAGTCCAGGGCTCTCTGGGATGGAGCAGGCGCCTGATCATCACGCGTGGTGAGCCTCAGCTCCTTCCTCTGTCCCCTGCTCAGACGGTGGGCTGCTGGCTTTACTGTCACAAGGACACACGTGCTTTGGGCTAGGGCTGAAGTCTGAAAACCCATTGGTGACAGTAACAACAGATTATTATTATATATATCACATATGCAATGTGGTTTTGGTTAAAGTGATTTCCTGTAGGACTAAGGAAAGTAAGTGGGAAGAAGACAATGGTGCAGTAAGGCACCCTCTGCAAAATCACAGCGGCTGTTACAAGGCAATGGCAGAGGCTCTGTCACTGAGGAACCAGGCTCAAAGCTTAATGCATCCAGTAATGGTGCTTGACCTCTCCGTAAAAGTCACGAGAGAGGAGGAAAAAAACCAACCCAACCAACCCGTAAGTGAGGGCATGAAGCCACAGCCAGCCCCAAATGAGGTACCAGGACCTACAGCAGTGCAACGGCCACGCTGCCAGAGCATCACTACACGGTGCTCAGGTCCCCTGTGCGTAACCTTCACACAAAAACCTCATGGTGCTCTCTCTCTTATCATACTATTTCTGTAATATTTTCATCTTGGAAAGGTGACTGAATCAGTCCATCTAATATATGTTAAACCCTTGGCTTTTTCCTAGTCTATTTGTTCCAAAAGAAGTACCTTGTGAAGCGAAGTGGGAGAGTGACCTACTAAAGCAGGGAAATCAGAGTGTAGAAGATGGATTGAGCCGTAAATCAGGTTTGCCTCCAACAGCAGGTACAGCCTAACTAGGCTCTGCCATCCTCCCTCTCAAAATCAGCTGCATCCCAAATCTCAGCTGTGTTAACTCTGGTTCTAGTCCAGTGTTATTTCTGTAACACGTGAACTGGGATGACATGCACCCAGCCCATTCATTTATTTGTGGAGCGTGGACCGCTGACCGATAGCCAAGTGCTAATAAAAGCAGCGTTCTCCCCGCCGTGCCATTCTGCGCTAGGTACCGGAGGCAGGCTGGACCTTCGGGCACACCGTGCTCTCTGCGAGCAGCCTGCGGTCATCACCCAGCAGCAGCTTAAGATTTTCATTCTTAATTTTGATGGAGCTGCATTGCCACATTGTTTTCTCCCTCAGTTCAGCTCTATATTTAGCGAGGGATTCTGTCCTTGGCTTATTTTTTTCGGCGAGGTTGGTAGCTAATGCTGCTCAGCTGTCGGTATGCCTGCCTCCCTTGTCAATGCGCAGGCTGTTCTTGGGATGCATGAGGCAGTCAGATGTGACAGAAGCTGAGAGGTTTCTTTCACAGCTAGGAAGGGAGAGGAAGAAGCCAAGCATTTCCATACCCACCCCAGGAGCTCCGGTCCCCGGGGAGGGCTGGAATCCGATGCTGACTGGGGCTGGGAACACCCACGTTCAGCTAACCTGACTGCAGCATTCGCTGCAGGGTAATTGGCTCTGGGGAGGCATTGCAGCAAAAAAAAAAGAAAAAAAAATTAAAATTAATCAAACAAGATGGGACATCAGACATTTTAAAAATAACCCAGGGTGAAGCTCCAAGAAACGGTGATGACCACGGGTCAGATCCAGATTCCCTAACCCCAGCTCACGTCTGGGTAATTCTGACCTCGGCAGAGTCGCCTGGGCTGGCACCGAGGCCAGTGAGATCAGAATCTGGCCCAAATCACTTGGCCTCCTGCTGCACCCCATGTTGTAACTATCCATGATGTTGACACATTCAACTTGCCACTCGTTTGTGGGACTAATTACACATTCGCATTTGTCTGCACTCGCTCGGCTCCTAGCAACTGCAGTCACAGTCCTAATTAAAATAATAGACTGAGATTGGTAACATTACTGATTTAACAGGAAATTAGAAGAGTTACGTTCGCAGAGCTTAGGTAATTGACACCAACAGCGCTTTTCTTGTAATGTGCATTCTGTGATTGATTTCATTCCCCAGTCAGACCTAAAAGCAGCTTGGGAGCACATCCCACCATCAGATTACAGTGCAGAGGAATTAAATGACTATTACACCACTGCCTGCTCTAGAGCTGGCAGCTGTGGGCTTGAGCACAGCTTTGAGTTTCCAAACCAAACATTAGACCTAAAATTATAAGCCTAATGTAAAACAAAACATGTTCAGCACAACATGTTCAGTTCCCCTTTTAAGAGCTTCCCTGCAAGGCGCTCATCTGACCGTGCTCTGGCCCGGGACAAGGGCTGCAGCAGACTCAGCCATAGCTTGCACGTCCTTGGTTGCCTCAAACACCGACTCCCTTAAAACAGGGCATGGCCTAAAGATACTATAGGTTCCCAGAGGCAGATGGAAAGGCCACTGAGTGTGCAACACACAGGGACGCTCTGGTCGTACAGCGGTGGAGCCGAGAGCAGGTGGTGATGGGGAATGTTCAAGGCATGTAAGAAGATTTCCTCATTGTGTAGAAGAGAGAAGGTTCTGCTGTGCTAAATCCATCCCGTGGCTCAGTCCACATGAATAAGTTCTGTGTGTGGATAATATTGCAAAGCAGCAATATTCCCTTTCTTATGGAAGGGGAATTAGATTTCTGGAGATGGCCCTCCTCGTTCTCACGGTGGTGTAAGTCAAAATGGGTCCATGATGGCCTGTGAAAGGCGAATCAGTCTTTTTCTGTTGAGGAAGCTACCGACTCCACAGTCCTCATATATGTTATTCATGAACTAGATCCTGACATTTTCAACAAAACAGGCTGTCGTGAGTGTAACAGAGTTACAAAAACGAGGTGGACTGGTTGCATGGCAGTAGTTGCAACTGGGGCTGGTATCTTGCTACCACCTCTCTCCCCGGAGCTTGGGGCCACAAGGGCAGAGGGGTCTCTAATCTGAGCCCCTGAATGTCACATCTTCTTCAGTTCCCTCCAGTTACAGCATTGTGTTGTCTGGTATGTTCCCCACAACGCGTTGCGCTGGGTAGTCAGTTCCCTTCAGAAAGGCACCAAATGGAGAACCCATCTCTGCCCTTGGCAGTTTCATCCAACTGACAGCCACTTCCAAAAACGTTCTGGTCAACCTCCACCCTTCTCTGCCACTTGCAGGTGCTCTATAATCACTGCTATGCAGCGTCTACAGACGTTCGCAGTCCTCAAAAAGGAGCCCCATGGCAGGACAACCTGCAACACAACTTGGGTGACTGAAAACCACTCACTGGGTTCAACCAGTGCCTTACTACATAATGTCACATGCAACACTGACTAACGGCTTTTATATACCAAGAAATATTACTTATATCTTTGCATCTACAGACTGAGACACTGTCTTTGGAAGCGTACTTAACTGCTGCTTGCCTCTGAAGAAATGCAACGTCTGTAAATTATTGTGACAACTGTACAAAATGCCAAAATTGCATCAAGTTGCAAGAATATTAGTTACTTAATAGTCACACGCTCCTGTGGGCTCCTTTCTATTTGTGGACGCAGAAATGCGCTGGGAAGAACAAAGTACACGTGGTCTGGACTTTCTTGTCTGATATTAATCCCAGCACAACAGGGCTATAAAATGTTTTCATGAACATATATGTCTTCTACAGAGAGCTGCATGGAATAATACTGCCGAGAGAGCTGCAGTGTAGGAAATACCCATCTATGGTTTATAAATCCTATCCATCTCGGGGAGTATTATCAGGGCCCTGGAGAGCTAGTGCAAATGCTACTCTTGCAGCTTGCATAGATAATTGTTTATAAAAGTCTTCCTTTCCTTCTGCTGTGCCTGTGAACGATTATATCCAGAAGGCATTTGTTGTGTCCGTCTCATTCGGCTCTGGCAGCTCCCAGAGGCATTGCACACGGGGTGCTCCGGTAAAGCCCCTACCTTCTTCTCGGGCACGGACAAGAGGATTCAGCTACGCTGCAGATGTTTCTCCCTGGGCTTTATCCTGCAAGAGCCAGCTTTCAGGTGGTAAATGACAGTCTGGGCTTTAATCACTCTGCGTGCGCACTAAAATGAATACCGGGGCATTTGCCTCTGGAGCGTTTCCGTATCCCACAATTTAAACCTCCCTGCTATTAGCAGATATTTGATCCTATAAATATTGGCCAAATGCTCAGAATGGATGCCTGCTGTTTGCAATGATAGCATCGAGCTAGCCTAAAAATTAAATGCCATCATCTTCTCTCTGCGTCCCTCGTTGAACTGCGCTGCCGCCAGTTGCACCCCACCAACAGGGCAAATTGCTCTTGGCGCGGGCGATTCCCACCGCTGCGAGGGCAGGCACGCCTGTGGCCAATCCTCCCTCGCGTGCAGTCGGTAGGGAAGCTCCGAGTGATTCGAATGACCTGGGAAACATCTGTGCTGTGGGTCTGGGTTGGGGAGATCCCAGCCGTGCCTGACAAAGCCACTGCTCACAGCTCCTGCCACCAACCATGGCTCGCTGGGCAGGAAAAAGACACCAGTGGTGGTGGCCGAGCGCTACAGGCAGAGATTGTTTCTTGCTTAATCCTTTGCTTTGGTCCAAGCTGAGCGGGGGAACGTGCCCTGCACCCAGCATGCCCTTCCCATGCCTCTCTCCTCATGAGAAACTCAACTCCCCATCTCAGGGAGCTTCCAACCCGGCTACGAGTCTACAGGCAATGCATGGGAAGAGCCGGACTGGAAAACATAACGGGGCAACGCTGCGGAGTAGGGCACACAGCACCCCAGCCGCCTCACCGCCGCAATAAACTGTGAGCCTCGCGGCAAAGCCAAGTTAGAAACACATGAGAAGGCTTAAAATGGCTTGTTTGAACACCGGAGAAGGAGGTGATAGATTCCGTTTGAACCTTAATGAGAGACAGCGCGAGCGCAGCACAACCGGCCGGGAAAGCGAGATCAAGATGGGTAGGAGCCACGCGATGCAGCAGGTCAAGCGGTGCGGCTGCGCCAAGGGTGACACGGTCAACGGGCCGGGCTAGGGAAGGTGATCCGTGCAGCAGCGTTCCGCACCCAGCGCGGGGGCCTGGACGTGTCAGGGTGGAGGAAGAGGCGGCTGTGGCCGGGCTGCTGGGCAGGCACCCGCGGCCAGGGCGGCGTACCCAAGGTGCAGAGACACCAGCCAGATCTGCACGCCCCAGACAGCGCCCGGAGGTTTGGGATAACCTACGGCCCTTTACAGTGTGCTGACACCTGCGTGACGCCAGCGGAGAGCCCTACGTTGTCGCCACCCCCAGCTCTGGCCGGACTCCTCACGCCCTGACGACGGGCGGCCTTCGCAGTGTCCCCATGGCCGCCCAGAGCGCAGGACGGTGCAAAGGCCGCTCGCACACGCCTGCAGCCTGCCCCACCGCCGGGCTGCCCACGGCCG
>VXBL01006287.1:1369012-1394759 GCA_013400195.1 Aramus guarauna | reverse complement strand
GGTTAGGGGGGTGGGCTGAGCAGAGAGACCCGGGGGGACATGGCTGAGGGGAGAGAGAGATCCTCGGAGGGACTGACGGGAGAGACCCGGAGGGTGCTGAGGGGAGAGCCCTGAGGGAAGACCCCTGAGGGGAAACAGTTGAGGAGGGGCCGGCGAGGGGAAATGGCCGAGGGGAAACGGTTGTGGGAAGGCCACTGAGGGGAGACCCTTGAGGGGAAACGGCGGAAGGGCCACTGAGGGCAAATGGCTGCAGGGAGGGTGCTGAGGGGAGAGCCCTGAGGGGAAGTGGCTGCTCGTGTCCTTGGGTGTCCATAGCCTCCTCTCGCGTGGCCACCAGTTTCACTGCTCTCTGTCAAAACCTCCCTCCACTCCATCAAAACACGTCCCCACCCTCAGCTTTCCCACAAAAAAGCCAAGGGACGCTGCCATGGCACGGCTGGTGGGGCCGTGTCGCCCGCAGCCCATCGTGCAGGGGGTCCTGGGCCCGCGGCAGCCCCCAGCAACCCGAATGAACCCAGAGATTGCTCCCATGAGTAAAGGGAGGGACTGTGGGGCCGACATCTTTACATCGATCATTTACCCCAAATACACAGAGTCTGTATTGCGACTGCTCTGCCCGAGCCCGGAGCAGGAGGGCGATATAAAGGCATCATCGGGCTGTGCCTTCCCATTCCTGTACCAAAGAGAGAGAATATTATAAATTTAATAGATCTTCTTCATAATTCATAGCTTGCTTGTGGAAAAAAAATCATAATAGGTTGGTGTGATATGTCAGGCATCTATAATTCATGGAGCTGAGATCACACAACCACCATACAGTGGGAGTTCACAGAGTGAGATGTTTGTAATTAATCTGTGAAAAGAGAAACAAAGGCAATAAACTAGGAAGGACAATAAATGAGGGACAGATCCCGCCACCCGCACTGACGTGGAAGAGTACTTGGCCAGGAAGCCTGAACAATCCCTGGCTAAAATCAATAAAGTTAGCCAAGAAGTGGGGTAAATAGTAAATTTACCACTGGCTGGTTCATTACAACACGCAGACTCTGCAGCCCTTCTGGGCAACGAAGTGCCGAAAGCAGCAGGGCAGCCTATGCTTAAGCTAGGCTTAAGTACGAGGAGACAAGCGCTCAAGTCAGGTCTTGTGGCCTTGGAGGTGGTGTGAGGGAGCACCAAGGCTGCGCAGAGGGGACCGGGGGACTCCCTCTGCCTTCCCAGTCCCACAGGCTGGGCATGCTGGTTTGGGGAAGGCTGAGTAGCTGGTCATCTGCTTGGAGCATTTGCGTCCACCTTGTTGACTTCAGCAGGACTGGGGCGCAGGCTGAAGTGCTTTGCCGAACGGGGAAGTTTCCTTGAATCAGAGCCGGAGCGAGGATTCGAACAGTTTATGCTGCTAACGAAGACTGGCTGCAGCGGTGGAACGAGCCGAAGTTGCTTCCTAATTGGAAACAGTGAGCTGGAGATCTCCAGAACCCCCTTCCTCTCGCTATTGTCTATTTTCATCCTGGTGAAGCTAAAGCTGGTAACTGTGATGCGACAGCTTAAAAACTCCCTGTGGTTTCTCACAATAGACCAACCGTCTACACTGGTTTTCAAACGATGCAGGGAAATCTTGTAAGACTGCATGGCCAATCAAGGAGGGGGGAGAAATTAATTTCTTCTAAAGTGGATGCTACAAGGAAAATGAAAAAAGAAATCTTCATCCTTCTGGGAGTTTGTCTAGCATATGGCTTTAACCGACAAAAAAAAAAAAAGAAAAGAAAAGAAAATTGGTGCCAGGCCCATCAGACAAAGCCGTGTGTCACAATTAAATCATTTTAATCTGAGATAAACAAGCCAGAGAGTGGAGGGGCATGGCGGTGAGGCAGGAGTGACTCCAGAAGGAAGCCCAGGCCTTGCTCCCAGGGAGTTGTGGTAGTGCCAGTGCAGGGATGCTGGAGGCCAGAGGCAGTCATTGTTTTGTTTACTCATTTGTGACTCCCTCAAAAAATAATTGGTTTTCTTTTGTTGCTTGTTTGTTTGTTTGGCTGTTTGCATTCTTTGGATTCAATTTCTCCTGCAGTATGCCCTTAATTTTCATTGCAAGCATCCATGTTTATTGATGCATTCATTTTGTTCATTTATTTATTTACTTGTTTTATTTTAATTACTCCTAGGCTGCTGGCCTTGCAGAAGGACAATGGCCACCTGGTGATAAGGACAATCAGGAGGTGCAGTCCCAATCTCCACTACCTGCACGTCTCCCATCCCAACTCTGACACCTTTATGATCTGGATTGCCGCTGCTCTTTGCAGGCAGCTCTGAGCTGTTAACAGTGTTAAGAGTGAAATGCACGTAATTCCCCTGGTTACTGTCCCGGGAGCGTTCTTGGTCTAACCCAGCCGAGTTTGGGCTCGGCGAGTCTCAGTGATGCCCTCTGGTGACACGGACCCACGGGAGCCTCTGGCAGCACACAGGTCCTCCTCCAGTGGGGCCAGGGCTGGCCGAAAAGTCACACAGGAGGGCACTTTTCCCACTATACAGGTCCTCAGGGGAGAGTAACTAGAAATTGGGAATTTATCAGGTTCTCCAACTTCGGCTCAGCCTGCAAATCACTTTCTGCTGTGCGAGTCCCTACAGAATCCTGGTATTTTTCAGCATCTGGGAAGTAGCTTAAGGGAATGCCTGAGCATCTGCTGCTTCAGGCTGATGTTGTGGGCGATCAGGAAGAGGGCCCCACGACCCACAGAGAGGGTACCCTGATGAGCCGATCCAGTTATCACGCAGTGGAACACACTGGAATTAATGATTTTTGACCTGAACTGGCTCTACCGTAGCCATCCAAAAAGCGTGTGATTGTGCTAACCACCCCAAAGGAGCATCGGGAGGCCTGGTGCGTTGTTGTGGGCATGATGCTGAGAGCTCCTGGCACAAAAGACTGTGCGAGTGCAAAATTTTTTTCCTCTATATTTTATTGATTTTGCGTCTTGGTTTCAGCCTCCTGTGGCTGCGAAGAGCAGCCTGGTTACCTACCCCACATGTGACAACAGGACTAGGGCAGTGTTAAACTTCATTCTGCCATTATTTCCCCGCCCGTGTTTGCCTGATAATGCTCTGGGCGGGAAATGATACAGAAATCCCTGTTATAAAGGGAAAGGTGGACAGAAGAGAGCTATGTCATGACAATCTTTCTTCCCATCTACTTCCCAACAAACACAACACAAGCTTGGACTGAATTACCCCAAAGCATCCCATGCAAGCTTGCCCAGGATGTAATGACTGGGATCCGTGGTGCCTGCAGAGATCAGATCTAACTTAGCGGATGGCAAGAAATGCGGAGCAGCAGACGTGCTGGTCTGATTCAAACTCATCAAGTAACATCCGCGCCCATCCACTGGGCTTTCACAGCATGCGCAGTCTCAAAATGTGCCTTTTGGCCTTAGTGAAAGGGCTGATTTTCCAGCCGTAGTTCTTAAACCCTTGTGAAGAGCCCGGATGCTGTGCTCCTGTCCTCTGGTTGGACTGCCTGGCACCTCTGTGGCTGTGGTCCATGGTTCGTCCCGTCTTCGGCATGGCAACGTGTCTTGGCAGTTTCGGTGGGAACAGTGGGGGCTACAGGAAAAAATGCCCTTGAACGCATCCAGGCGAGAGGAGAGGTAACAGTTTCAAAAAAGACTTTTTGAATTTTCACAATCTTCTTTCTTTTTTTTTTTCTAAAAAAAGGAAATAGGCAGAGAAAGCCAATCTGGGTGTATAAATAACCAGTAAATGGCAGGGTGTTCACCCTTCCCACGCTGTGGATTACCTAACGCATGGCACCACTCGCGACAGCTCGAGATGGGGGAGCTGCCAGCAGAGCAGTGCTGTGCCTGATAACCGGAACAGCCCACAGGACTGCAGGCTAGCGTTCGTGCTCCAAAACGTAAACAAGGCAGGGCCTCTTCCTTGCCGCTTCGAATGCAGTCACCCCATGTCCCGGGGGGCTGGAACAACCCACTGTGTGAGATTATCCAAGCCAAATCAAAGAAGAGCGGGAGGGAAGTTATGGAAACACAAACAAAAATGGTCCAGGCTTCCACATTTTCTCAGGAATCAGATATAATAAAAGCGCAGGGATCCTCTCCTTTACCCAAGCAGCGCCATGCAGGAAAGGCGGTGGCAGAGGGCTATAAGCCCCGGCCTGGCCTTCTGTGGGCTCACAGGATGCAGAATTCACACCACCCTGGTACACATCTGCTCGGCGCCTCTTTTTCCTCTGAGCTCAAAACCTCCCCAAGTATCTACGTTTCCAGCGGGACGGTGGATTTGGAGAGCCAGCAAATCGCCACAATCAATGATTGTAACAGTGGCACCTTTCATCCATCCATCTCAACGTGCTTGGCAAAACTGAAGCGACTGACGTGCCCTTGTGTCTGCCCAGTGAGGCAAGCGAGTGGTATTACACATTGCAGAGTGGGTGAGCAAGACCAGAGATGGGGCACTACACCCGTGTAGTGACGCAGTGACAGACAGCAAACAGCACGGCGAACAAGCCTGAGCAGCACCTGCTTACAATCACTTACCATTTTGAGTTGGCCTCTGCCTTCAAATCAGTTGCCAGGCTTTTGATACTGCGATTCTTTAAATAGAAATAGGATGAAGGCAGGCACCCATTTTTTGTACCTGCTCCCTTCCTGCTCTGGACTCATATCCAAACTTCTCAGTTTAACCTTGTCTTTATGGTGTGTTGAAATGAAAACACTCATGCGAACATCCTGAAACGCTGGGGATTTTCAGCTCAGATCTGAACTTGAAGCTGTTCTCCCAGGCTTTGCAGCATTTCCTATTTTTAGCTGCGTGTCAAAAAGTTGAAGCAGCACGTGGTAAGATGTTATGACTCTTAAAATTACTGTAAAAATGTTCCAGGGAATGGTACCAATTCATCAAAAGTGAGTTCATTGCGTGAGATAACTCCATGACCTTTGGTGTTGTATTGAATTTATGGGTCACTTGCTATTAACGTTGCTGCAATTTCTTTAGCAATAACCCAGTGATTACAGAAAGGGAAGTAGCTATTAATACGGTAAAAGGCACACCTAAGCGAGGATGTTTACTCTTGTAGACTGAGAGGGGGAGGACTAGACACCCTTCAAGATGTTTTCTGTAGCTCTTTTTTTATGATGCTAAAGATAAGGACCTTACTCTTCCTTCCCCCAAGACCTGACAGAGTATTGCAGTTGGAAAACGGTGCCCTGCTATTGAAGCAAAGGATGCGAAGACACACAGCAGGCAAAAAGAGGCCCCTTTGTTGACTGCGAAGCCAAGACGATCTGCTTACAACAGGCATGGAGGCTGCAAGATGACCTCTCTTTGACACCCGTACATGTCAGGTCTGATCCGTGCTTCTGTGGCCCTCCCAGCAGTGTCCTGTAAGATGTTGTAAATGGTTTCATGGCTCAGGGTGGCAGTGGCCCCAGGAAGCCGAGGACGAAGGACCCCTCTCTGCCTGGCATCTTGTCTGACCCACTAGTTGTTGCCCCATGCAGCGATGTCTATAAGCCCACTAACTGCTTGGTTATCACTGCTGGGACTTTATTAGTCAGTTCAACCTCCTGGTTTTGACACTGGAATCCCCCAGGTTAGATCCCCGATGCTGCTGACGTGAGCAGGATGCACACAGCAGGAACAGGGAGATTCCCGGCAAGACGACAAAAGAGAGGAAATTGCCCTATGATGGATGGATGGAGAGAGGAATATAAGGCCAGAGGTGTCTTTCACAGCACCAAACAGAACTGCATGTCTCTGCATTAAGATTCTGGCCCAAACCTATGGACAGTGAGTAAAGGTAACCAGCCACCTCCAGCATAAATTCAGGCAGATTATGCTTTGTTAGGCTTCATTTCTGAAGGAAGGTCTCCTGCTCTGTATTTGCCCCCCCCCCCCGCCGTGAAAAGCTGCTGTATTTAACAAGCCCAAAAGTCTGTGGAATAGACTACCTACTCAGAGAAGCACTGCAAAACACAGGCAGGGACAAAGATCTGGATGTCAGGGAGGAAAGCAGAGGGGTTTTAAGGGCCCAGGCACACCACTGACAGGAAGGGAAGAGCCACGGCTCTTCCTAACAGAGCAGGAGCTCAGGCACAAAACCCCACCAGCCTCAGGCTGGTTCGGAAAGCGTAGTGCTACCTACGCTCCATTATCATCAGGGTGGGCTGATTTATAGTCCCTCATGCAGTTATAGCTTAATCATAACAATAAAGATGGTTCTCAGGCATTCCAGCCTGCTACACCCACATCACCTTCTTACCTTTGCTAAATTTGCTTCTGATTTACGGTCACGTAAGCAAGATGAAAATCAGTCACCTCGGTTTCCAGACGGTCTGGAGCTAACAAAAGGGAAAAAAGAAGAGGACAGTTTCCAAAAATGGCCTGGGTTTATCTCTGACTGCTTTCAGAAGCGTCTATTTTGGAGCCCCTATCATTAGGCTGGCTATAAGTACAACTGTCCCCACGGCTTTGTTGATGAATACTGAACTGACATCCCGCCTGACAAGTTTTGTGAAGTTTCGTTGATGTAAAGCTCCTTGTTTTATTTTGTGCTGTGTAATCACCCAGGTTTCTGGGACTATTCCCTGCAGGAACACCCTTCTGCTCTCACTCTCATCTCTCTCACAATGTACTGCTTAGTTTCTTCAGTCCTTCACTCATCAACACTTTCTTTCCAAAATGTTGAACCTCAGCCATATTTTTCACTTGTATAGTTCACAGGAGAGTTGAATCCTCATGGACTGCCAACGGCCATGCAGTTGATTAGCTATCCTCAGCAATATTTTTCACTCAGTTTGGATGCCCACTCCTGAGAAACCAGCAGGGTTTGCGAGTCTGTAGTTCTGAACATTAAAGCAAACACTGCATCTGCTTCTCCCATCCCCCTCACAAGGCTTCCCTGACCTCCTGGGACCGATGTGGGGAAAGCAAGGAGATGTTGACAGCTCTGTAACCTCCTGGCATCTGTGTGGGGCAGCCTCCTGCATCTGACCTGGCTGCATTTTCTTTGCCAGCTTGGTGTGGTCCCCAGCCTACCGACCGGCAGACCTGTCTCTATCCCCCACGGTTAAAACGCGCCCCATAAAGGCTTAGGGCAGGAGGCTGAGTCCTGCGCATGTCCCTGGGGTGGCTGAGGTGCACACAGGTCTCATCACAGGAGACATCCCAGCTCCTTGTGCCCACCGGAGCTTGTGGCAGTGGCATTTTTCTTGCTTTTCCTAAACAGATTTTCAACACTGCTCACCTGAGGCTGAGGGTATCCCCGCTGCACTAAAGGAAGCAATGCAGGCAGATGCTAGGTGACTTAGGGCTCTTGACAGCCTAAAGTCAGCTCCGTGTGCTCCATCTTGCTATGGGGACATAGCTTCAGAGAGTCACCAGCATCAGTTATCCCCTGTGCTCGGTGTCTCTGCAGGCAGCCTGAGCTTTGGTGCTCCTGGGAGCCCACCCTGGGGAGATGGAAAGGCTCTGAAGGTCCATGGACAGTCAGTTGGGTGGGCTGCAAGTTTCTTGTGGATGGTCCACCTGAGGCTGCTAAGTGGGGGGTTTTCAGGGGAAGGGGAAGGGACAGTGGCCTGCCTTTGGGTTGTCTTTGGGTTGCTGTTCCACCTCACGATGCTTCTACTCTCTCCCTGCTGGCATTAGCCGGGGGGAGCCTTGTCCCTGAACCAGCAGTACATCTGGAACAGGAGATCTAGATGTGCGAGTAAACATTTTGAAGATGGAAAATAAATCCATCCATCTTTGTAAGAAATGCTGCCCCCAAGAGAAATTTCTGATCATAGGCAAGGCTAAGTGCACAGGCACCAGCGAGTTCACCACCAGCATTGATTATTTCATTATAAATTGCTCACTTGCTTTTTTTACATTTGTTTCTGAACAGAAATGAAACACCGGCTACTGAAAATAACAACAGCTAATACACAACCAAAAACCTGACTTGCATATAAAAACACTGGATTTTCCACAGGGGCTTTCCCACTGTTTAAGCTCCTTTAAACTTTAAAGTACGAGCTCCATTAAGATTATAAAAATGTACTGCCTTAGCTGCTGGATTTTTCACTGTGCTGAAAGAAAGACAACTGCTCAGAGGCTGATTGAGAAGAGCAATCTCAATATTAACAAACAGTCCTGCACCAGCATTGTTGATATCAGACATGAGGATGTAGATGGAGGAATTGGGGACTTTCCAAATTGTAAAATGGGGAAAAGAAACCAGCCTGCTCTACCAGGGCTGGAGCTACATAAGTCAGAGACCTCAGGATACCCAGCAATGGCCTCCTCAGTGAGGCTGAAGTCACTGGTGGCCACCTCCTTGTTTTGGAGCAGTTGTTTAGTGGAAAATATTGCAAAGGATCGTTTCCCGAGAGTCTTTTGCACAAAGCACATGGCCCCCTACCTGCATGTCGGTAGCTGGTGTTCAGACACCACTAGAGATAGTTTTTCTTCCTGGGGCTGAGAGGAGACCGGGGGAAGGCAGGTGCATGCTGAGTGAGGAGTGTGAGTGGAGAACGAAGAGCAGAGAAGGCACATTGGTCCTTGATCCTAGGAGTTAAGGGGGGCTGGGCAGCTCTGATCCTCTTGTATCTGCTACCTGATGTCTTCAACAGTGGCTGGAGGCCAGCAGAAGACTTCCAGTGCAATGATGCAAGGCACAGGAGCAGTAGGAGCAGGAGACAGGACTGATCCTGGAAGAGCTGCAGAGCTCTGTGGCTTTCCGTGGGGGGTATGACCTTCTTCACCCTCGTGGAGTGGTTAGAGAGAAAACTGTTTAGTACATTTGACCTTTTCTCAGTACAGGACTAGTTGGTTTCTTGGGATCTTCTCTGGTCTATGAAGGAAGTTTCTCCAGAAGACCATAATTTGGCCCATTAGTGCTTTTAATTTTCCTACATCCTGAGCTGAAGGTAACTGGAAGAAAAAGGTTGTGTAGTACAGTACGACTAACGGCAATCTTTGCACTGAAGCCGAGCCAGACAACTCTAATGTGCAGAAAAGATGTTCCCACCTAGGTGGGACATTTTTCTATTTGCTGTCTCATGGCCTCTTCCTCATGTGACGAGCCGTGTGTAATTGCTGACAGCACATCTGATACGGGGCTGGATTCACGCCATCTCATTCTCTCTTTATAGGGGTGATTCATCTTTGGACACACTGGCTACTGGATGCCGTTAGAGGAATACTGCCTGTGATGGCATGCTCCGCGGTTCATTCTAGCCTTTGGTTTTCTGGGTGGCATCAAATGATGGGAGGGGTTTTTTTATGATCACCTGTATTTGTACAGGCAAGTACAAGAATGGGCAGGTAGGTGGGAAAAAACCCTGTGTCTCATTCGGTAGAGAGGAGGAAAACAACTCCATGAAAAAAGAAAGCAGGAGATAAAAAGGTAAATATTTCCTTTCTCCCTAAGGCACAGTCAGAAAAGCCATCATCGTTTTGCTCAGACACTAGTATAACCTCATGTTTCCCACAAAACATATTTCCCCGAGATCAGTTTGCACGTATCAGGTTTTGCCCATGAATACTCATGAGACACAAATCAGTCCCTTTAATCCATGATTAGTATGTCACCCCACGCTCAGCAGTTGCATCATGATTTGGTGTTATTGTTGAATGGATGCTGTGCTATTTAATTGTTTTTTGCTTAGTGATCTGTTCACTCTGTTAATATTTAATTCTCTTTTTCCATCCCTCTTTCTACCCCCAAAAGGCCTAAAGAATAGGAAAACATCTTTCATTTTCTCAGGCTTCATGTGCTATTGTAAGAAAATACCTATTCATAATCTACTGTAGGTATTAATGATGATATACAGTCATAATGCTGGAATTCTTAAGTGGTTGCCAATGCTGCTTTACAGCTGAGGAAAAAAAAAATGACCTGATTTGAAATAAAGCAGGTTAGTATGCTTTATTTGCCTTTTCCAATGGTTCGGATAATGAACAAATTGTCATCTTTACATATCCTCTGCCAGATTCGGAGCTGAGTGCTGCACGCGAGCCTGAATGACAGTAAACAATGCGCTGCCTGGTGCTTTGCATGCTTTGCAGAGGTGAATTCACGAGAACAAATTAGACCTTTGATTGATCCTTTAAGCAAAAAGAAAGGAAAACAGTAACATTAATTTATACGAGCTCTAGCTGCATTGCATTTTTTATAGTGATCAATATTCTGGGCATTGTAAACAGCAGCTTTACATAATAAATAGCTGCATTATGTAATGCTAGTTAAATTTAGAAATGGTTATTTTATTACCTTTAGTGCACATAAACCAGAGAGTGATGGAGCTGGAGCCCAAGGGCTGCCGCTGTCTGAGGACACAGAGAACAGCTGGGCCTGGCTGTGCACAGCGAAAATAAACCCCGCGG
Organism: Aramus guarauna; assembly: GCA_013400195.1. Lineage (NCBI taxonomy): Eukaryota > Metazoa > Chordata > Aves > Gruiformes > Aramidae > Aramus > Aramus guarauna. The sequence continues at coordinate 1,384,388 of VXBL01006287.1, read as the reverse complement.
CCCGACGGAGCGGCTCGGCTCGGGCTGGACGCTCCAGGTCGCCATCCAGCATTTTGGTGGGGGTGGCGGGGGCGGGCCCCGCTCCGAAACACGGCATGCTCAGGAGCAAAACATCCCCGCACAATAAAGATGGAAGATTTATTACGAAGGAATGAAATGTGCTACTTTTGTTCTCCCTGGTGTCCCTGTAAAGCTTTTGTCTGACAGGCTAGTTCGGGCTCCGGTTAGCTACGGTCTGTTCTGCGCAGCTACTGCCTGCTTTGAGACCAGTTGTGTGCAGACTATAGATCAATTATCTTCCTGCTAGGGATGAACAGGGTTTTCCTTTTTCCTCTTCAGGAGCATTTGCTGTTATCCTGGAGCACAGGAGCCCTTTCCTTTCCTTCCCAGTCACACGCACGCACACACAGACACAAACACACACACACACACACGGGTTACGGGAGGGAGGGGATGGAAGAATTCAAATTTGTTGCATTAATCTTAATAGCCTGATCCCCTTGCAGCCTGCTGCTGCTAACTTAGCCTTCAGCCCATTTGCAAAATAGGCTGGAAGGACGAACCCTTTTGTTATAAATAATTAGGAGACATCTCAATCCAATAAACGCACTGAAATGAGAGCCTCTGAACATGTGAGTTCGGAAAAATACAGCTGAAGAAGGAAAGTCCCGTTGTGAAATGTTTCGCTAAGCAGAAATACTGTTGTTTGGATGTTTCATAACGCACAGGGAGCTCCGATGTGGGAAATGAAGGGACTGTAATTAGGACATCAGAGGTTAGACGTTTCTTCTGCTTACTGTGGCTGGCACCCATCTATCGGGAGGCTGAAGCGCTCTCGGAGGAGCCAAACTGCTGATGGAGTTAAGTGCTCTCTGTGGCCTCCGCTCTGCATTGCAATTATAGGGCTCTGACTTAAAAGTTAATCTAAAGCAACACCAAACTTAAGTAAAATTCACATCTAGGTCATAATTTAACAGGGAGAGCCCATAGGTTCTTAATGGACTGAACCAAAATCCTGATTCTGAAGAGCATCCAGCTTTTTAAAAATATGGATTTGGACTGTTATCAGGAATGCCTTAATAATTGCGTGTATTTGATCTTTATCAACTACTGTTCACAGCTGTAGCATAAATAAGAATCCTGCCCAGCATCTGTTGTGCTCCGAAGTTTTCAGACTACTGAGCAGCACGTAGCCGCTTCAGAGAAATCGTTAAAAATTCTTTAGCTGAGCCGGTGTGAGAGACAAAGAGTTAAAGCTAAATCCCATTTGAAAGTAAACTTTGCAAAAGCAGGGAATTTTCTCAAAGGCTGACTGCTCTTGATTTACAAGGATGTTCCCAGTCCTGATTTCAATTAAAGAGAAATCCTCCAGCATTTCTGCAGTTCAGCATTGTTCTTTATGCCACATTGTTATATATTGAGTAATAAACAAAACAAACAAAGACTATATTCTGCAATGAACTACATATGTCCTGTGCAATCTCGAGGAAATCAATAGGTCAGAGTCTGGCCTTGGATTGTCTCAGTATCAGTTGTCAATAAGTCCCCCAGAGTTTACATCTCTGTAAGTAAAAAAGTGAATGCGGAGATAAAAATCCATCTGTATATTCCCCTAAAAAAAAAGAAGAGAAAAAAAAATGCTGTAGACTCCACTCCTTTATACATAAGGAGAAATAAATAAATAGGTAGCTGGCATTGTAAGCTCTGATTTATTTGCTGGGCCTCCCAAAATCATGAGAGTACAATTCAAAGAAAGCCTGTTAAGCCAAGCTTTGGGATCGTTTTCTTTGCTTTCTGCTTGTTGCATCTCTATGTCCTGGTTCTCTCGCTTACAACTGCGGTTCACAGGGACCGCGACCTTGTTTGTACAGTGGTGGCTGAGTCTCACGTGACAGCGTGACAGCGAGCACTGGGTCCTTACGTAGTACTAATGATGATGACGATAAAAATACTATTGGTGACGATTTGGTTTTCTTTGCAAGTGCTTTCATCCTGCTCCTGGTGATGTTTTAATAACTGTGTGCGTTTCCCGCCGCAGCAGGCAGTGCTGTTGAGTGCCGAGGCTGAGCTGGGGTGCTGGGGCTGGGATGGGTTGGGTCTCTGTTTCCTCCTGGTCGCCCTCCTGCCCCACCGGCCCCCGGACCAACGGTTACACTCGGCACCGAGCAGGTCCTGCCGGCGCTCAGCGCAGGTCCTGAGCTCTTTAGATGTGGAGGCAGCTTTCCAGGTTACACACGTGGCCTTTGAGTCTTGCTCACGCAGGAAAGGATTGCATGGAGTTTGTGCTTGAAGGGGCGGGGGGGGGGAATTTGTTTTCCCTCTGTTAATGAAAGCAGAGGAAAAGGCAGGTAAGACAGGGGCCTTTGGCACCCTGTGAGGTCCAAGGGACAAAACCCACCTGTGGTCCCCCGCCTCGGGAGGGGAAGGAGGCAGAGGGGGGTGGTGAAAGCATCTCGGCACGGGCAGTGATTTCCCCGCGGCTGCTCTGTGACAGAGCGAGGAGCCGAACGGGCTCAAGGTGCCAGGGGCTGAGCCTTATACCTCTGGCTTAACACTTCCCTGGAGCCATAAAATATTCAGATTGGAGACATTTTAATGTCTTCCTCTATTCCTGGTGTAACCGAGTCTTGTTTTTAAACAGATCAGATTTTCACCCCCATTTAAGCCGGCATAAATCAGGAGTTAATCTAGGCAAAGTCACCTGGCTCTCCTGCAGCCCATGGAAAGGCACTCGCAGGAGATCGCGGTCAGGCCTTGTGCTCACAGAAAATGCTCGTTGCACTGGGAGAGCAAAACCGTGCTCCAGAGCCGTAAATACCATCACCCACCTTCTGATGTGGGCTCTTCGGGTCTCACATCCTCTGCTAGAGCCTGGCCGGAGCTTGCCCAGCGTGTGCATGAGGCTCCACATGCCCTTTAATCCACCCCACATACTTCTTCCTAAGTCTTCATTTGTGTGCACACACTTAGTAATCACTCATTCTGGCCGTAAAACCTACAGGATTTTAAATTGAACTGAAGTCCCAAATGCTTTAAAAGAATTTATGTTGCATAATTGTACCGGTTTGCCTGAAAACAAACAATGATGTATGGCTGAAATATTCTCTCAGGGAGATGACTCAGATCCTTCCTTGTGGCTTAGACCTTGCTTGGCTGCTGATGGTGCAACTCGTAATCTCTCCTCTAGATGCAGGGCAAGAGAAGGCAAACAAAAGAGGAATGCACGGAGCAGCGGGCATAAGATGAGAAAACACAAGTTATTTGGAGCTTTTGGAGACACCCAACGCTTTCATTTGTTCTGAATCAAGGCAACATTAGAGATCACGGAAAAGAAAACCAAGCCCCATCAGTATTACACACCAGCCCAGCTACGGGTGGAGGATTGTGGCTGGTTTCGTGCCGGTTGGCAAAGCAGCTGCGTGCCCGGTGCCTCGCACCCGCAGGGGCAGCCCGCAGACGGCACCGGACACGGCTGTACGAGTGGGGCACGTGGACCTGGCGTGGGTGGGTTTCCCACCTCAGGGTGCCCTGCAACGATGCGGCTTCCCAAAGCGCCGCTACTTCTGTTTGGCCTCGTGAACGGGAAGGTTTGGGCGTTTTGTAGTCCAAATTAAATTGCGGGCAAGTCCCTTGTGCCTGGATGTCTCGTTGCCAAGGGCCGTGCAGCTGATCCTGGCAGCTGGGCTGCTTCATCTGGACCGTAGAGATGGGTTTGCCACCGAGTCAGCAGTTTGTGTGGTTTTTGCTGTCACTGTTCTCACTTTAAACCGNTTTTTTCTGTAATCATGCTTTATGTCCCAAGGACATAATCTGACTGTTGGTAATTAAGTTAATTTTTCAACCAAGGCTCAAAAAGATATATGAAAGGTTTACTTTGCGGATGTGACATTCAACCAGTGCTTAAACATCCTTCAGCCGCGATGGCCAGCCCTCAGAAGTCCTAAACAGGTGTGGGAAACATCAAAGAGACATCATTGAATGTGTTTCTAAAGATCTATGTTTGCTTGGGGTGTGCGTAAACCAGTTTGCAGAGGTGGCTTTGCAGATTTGGGGATTTTGCCGTTTTTCTGCTCTTTACAGATTTGGGGATTTCCATTCTGAGCACGCACTAAGACTGCGGCTGCCGCTGTGTGTGAGCAGGTGTTTTCAGGACGTTGGCCTCAAGCGGGTCTATCCCTTTCTTTCCGTCGTTCCCAGCTGGGCAGAGGACATCTAAGGGTCTATAGCTCCTGGTTAGCACTAGAAGTGCAATGCACGCGCCTGTGTAACTTGATGCACTTTGAGCTGTGCAGCCCTGCAAGCGCCTGCCACCCTTCCTTCTTCTAAAACAAAAATATCAGGGATGAAATTACCATTACAGACCGTACTCAAATAGCGTGTCTGCCTTCCATTCCAAGCAAAGCAAAGCAGAGCTGTCTAATACCGTCAGTTTGCAATGAAAGAATATTAAAAATAGTAAAAAGAGAAAAAAAAAAAAGTTGACTTCATGGCAAAGAGACTTTTCTTTTTTTTCTGCAGGCAGCACCAAGCATCATCAGGGACCATATCAATCCATAACAGCTGTGGGTAGCTATTTCTGTCTCAGACTTCTGGAGAAGCATGGTAAAAGTTAACAGATCTGTGTCCAGCAAGGTTAATTCTGAGGTTAACAGGCTATGATGCAAAGAAAACCAACCGGTGTTTTTCTCTCTTGCTATGAATAGTGTAATTGCATTATCGCTACCGGAAGGGTAGTCAGCTCTTCTCAATCTGTGGTCTCCCACTGTGGGGGGAGTAACCTATGAACAATTGGTTTCCTTTACAAACACACCCTTCTGCCTTTCTCATTCAATGCCTACGTAACCATAATGTTGAAGGGATGGTTGCTAATATCATGACTGCTTGTGATCATGTTTTGCAAGAGTCATTCTTTTCTGTAAGTCCAATGAGTAATTTTTGTGCTGTTTAATTTTTGTTTAAAAAGATGTTAAAAGCCAAAAGCGTTGTTAAACTGCTTTGACGCAGCGTTTCTGCAAAAATACTTGTGATTTTTGCTTCCACCCTGTCACATCTCTTCCAAAATTATTTGCACGGCTCTTCCGCCCCGTGACATCAGTGGCAATGGCGATGGGAGGCCGCTGTGCTTTTTCCAGAGAATTCCAGCCTAAACACAACCGGCAACCTAAAGGAAGAAAAAATTGGCCCTGTGGGAAGGTGGTGGCAGAGCAGAATCTTCTGATTCCTGGCACAGTGCTCTGTCCTGTCCTGTCCGGGGGGGCTGTAGCCAGTTCGTGCTGCCCAATTTCGACGTACGTCATGAGAAATTGTTTTGTTTCCTGACTGCCCAAAGGTAACTCACAGAGGCCATGCAACAGAGATTTAGCATTGAAATTAAAAACTTTCCAGCTCAGCTTCAGACAGATTGATCTAGAATAGGATTAATGATATACTTTCATAATGGGCTTCGAGAAGCTCTGGTTAAGATGCCTGAATAAATGCTAGGTGCTGTTAATAGACCCGATAGGATAAGTCTGAAACTCTTTGCCAATGAGATACCTACTTCCATCAAAATACTCTCAAAATCATGTGTGTTCCCCCAAAGGGTAACCAGTTTCAAGAAAAAAAAAAAAAAAAAAGAAAAAAAGAAAAAGAAAAAAAGCAGACACTGTGATTTTTTTTTTTTTTTTTCACTCTGGAATGTCTTTCCAGTTTTATTGTTTATTATACATCATAATAATAGAAAATAAAGGAGTCTCAGTAAAAATGAAATGCTTTAATCTATCCAGAGCGCTCTTCCCTTTGGCTCTGAGGAGAGTTTCAGAAATTTTCTCCTGAATCAAAATGAAGCCAGGCTTGAAGATGTCGGGCTCTGCAGGGCGCTGGAAGAGCAGCCCCGGCAGCCCGGTTTTGCAGCACGAGCTAATTGCGCTGCAGCGCTTCCCCGGGAATCTGCTCCGTTGCTCAAGCACCGAAGAGAGAAGATGCCCCCAGTCTTGCATTCACAGTGCAGGTCTGACTCGAGCTGCCTTGTGGCTGCTACAAGGAACGTGGAGACTAGTTCATGAACTTAAAATAATGCTGTTTGGTTCTCTCCGGCTATATATAAACTGCCTGGAGGATTCAGGTTGCAGCCTGCTCCAGCAGGATCTTGGTCTCCTAAGTGTCCAGGGAAGGGAAGGGAAGAGAAAGGAAGGGAAAAGGCAGGGAGTGGGGAAGAGCGTTTCTAGAGTCCTTCTCCTCCGACCGTGGAAATGCAGTCTCAGTTCTCCAGCTCACTGGGAAATCAACATCTTCCCCAGAGCAGAGGGGGAGCGAGGATCCGACTCGTGACTCAGAGCCACATCCCCGCGCCTGGCCTCCTCCAAGGGGAATGCTGCCCTTTCCTCGGGGCTGCTAAGTCCAAAGGCATGAAAATAGCAGGGTTTTAGGGCTGCTGGCCTTTAAATGGACCTTCAAAAATAGTTTCCTGAGATATTACCTTGACCGGTGTATTCTTGCCAACAAGCTCTTGTTAGAATATTTGTGGAAAATAAACTCCGGAGAGCCATGAGCACAGCCAAGCAGATTAATTTAAGACAAGCAAATATTTGTGGGAAAGTTTGTGTTTGTGCTATCTACCCAACACTATCATACAGCATTTTCCATGAGTAATTAACTTCACTGAGGTACCTTTGGGTCAGAGAGATAGATCAGTTACCGTGTGTATTAATTTCAGCTGTGAGGCAGCAGTACAAATTTCAGTATTTCCTCCAAGAAGAATCTGGTTTTGTCTCTGAACTTCACACGAAGAGTTAACATTGCTGGAGCCATGACCTCAAAACCACAAATAGAAAGAAAAATAACGTGAGATAGATGAGCACAAAGTTCTGGAAGCCTTAAAGAGTGAAAAACAAATTTCAGTATGTTTTGCAACCATCCTCTTGAGTTAGGGAAAAAGGATATTTTAATATAACTGCACCCTAGAGCCCACAGAGATTTGCTAGATAAATCACAAACACGGAGCTGAATGTGGGATGAAGGCTGGGTCTGTAGTCCTCCAGCTCTGAAAACACCTACCTAACCATCTGAGGAAGAAGGCTGGTGTTGGCTGCTAGCTAAGCCTCCCGGACCGGTCGCTGGACTCTACCAGCACTCATTCCCATCAGCAATTCAGTAAGCCTTGAAGCCCACCAGTATTTTTTCACACTGAAAAACACCCAAAGAAAAAAGGAAATGTCTGTCAAATCAATGCACTTGGTTTGTGAAAAAGACCGACCCCCATCCCTAGGTTGACGTCCCTGCCCCGCCGGCCCCTCTTGTGGCACCTCGTGGGCTGCTCTCGCTGAATCAGAGCAGTGGTCCAGCCGCTGCAAAGGGCTCATGGAAGACTTTGACTTTTGTTTTTTTTCCCTATTCTGGGGGAAAATTGATGTAAAAGTATGGGATGTAGCTAACGGCTGGTTATGCCAGTTTGCAGCTCTCTCTTCTGCATTGCAACGTGCTTTTTTTCCAGGACGCAAAGATTTCATACTGTGCAAACGAAGCCAGCAAAAGATTCAAAGACGCCCGTACGTCCTGCCCTGCAGAAAGCGCACACGAGGAGCGGTGTGCTGCCTGTGTCTCAAAGGTGTAGCTGGTGACCTGCGTATTTATGTTTCACCTGTGGGCATGGACTGGTAGATTTATCATATTCTTCTGCCAGGGAAGCTCGATCCACTTCACAGAGGACAGATCTTATCAGATCCATTGATTTACAGCAGGTGACAATCTGCTCTGAATTTCTACAGCACCGGCACAAAAAGGAGTACGTTTTATGCAGCATTCAACAAATACATCACAGATAGGAGCCCAAGCAAGCCTCCCTTGGCTCCCATAGTTTTTATTTCATGTAAGTCCCTCCGTTTTGTAGTGAAGACACTGGGAAAATCATTCAAATGCTGAAAATCTTCCCACACCTCTTTGCAACCCCCCCACGAGGTGAGCGCAACAGGCAAATCCTTCCGTGGGCTGCGGGAAGATTCTGGGAGAGCTTCATTTCAGGGGTTGAGCTGTGGAGCTCGATGGTCCCACTGACCACAGAGTCAACGGGGACACAAAGGCTTTACAGAAATCCGTCTCGAAGAGAGCAAAATGTCACGGCCAGCGTTCTCCCTTCCACACGTGCTACACCCCACTGAAGTGGAAATTTCATCCCTTCTCCTCCTCCTGTCTGTCCATCCATTGCTTTGCAGGCCATTTTCACTCCCTGTCTTGACTGTCCTCCTCCTGCTCACGAGGTTTCATTCCAGGCTGACGTCCCTTTGCCATTTCCACAAATACACTGTGGCGCGAGGCCGTTTTTTGGCTGTACCCAAATAAAAGGATGGAAGAAACCAAAATTAGATCAGTAATTCCACATGTGGAGAATGCCACACAAGCACTTCCAAGTTTTTCCGAGTCAGAAAAGAGAAGGGGAAAAATCAAGCATATTTTCACAAGCTTCGGTAAAGTTGTGCCAGTGTGGGAATCCCTAAACGTGTGTGAAGAACTTTGAGTTATTGATTTGATTACCTCAGGAGAAGGGCTTAGAGCTCAGCGTGAGATGCTGCTTCTGTTTACAGCTCCATGATGGAAAAAAAGGGGAATTATTCAAAACACTAGCTCCTGTGACATGTACTGTCTCTTGTTTCTCTACCTCTTAAATAAAGGTGGTCAGAGTTGAATAAAGTAGGGATGCTCGTGCAACACCGAGTAAAATGGAGCAAGAATAGAGGGCATCATTTGTTACACTTTATGTCAGGTATCGCCACGTCCCAGCGGTCACACGTGCTCCTTGCTACATGTCAAGGCTGCTCGCTAGCTCATCAGTAGGGTGCCATATCGGACTGGAAGGAGTTTCAAGATAATCCAGTTTCGAGATAATGCCTTTGTTAATGGGGAGCTACACTGCATGAGTGATTTCAGCAGATGTTCCCAAATTACGAGGAGTGATAAGCAAGGCAATTGGCAAATAGGGCTTTAGAAATTTGCTTAAGGAAAAAAAAAAAAAAATGAGAAACCCTATCTCCTTGCCTGCAAGCATACAGTGCTTTACATTAGCAATGCTGTACGCTCTGCTCGGGGCTGACGGGGCTTGCGGTATCCGGTTGCAATCGGGTGAAAGCGAGGTGAGACACAAAAATATCTCTGCAGCCCACACTCCCACCCACGGAAAAGCACAACTCACCCAGGAGCAGTTGCTTGCTGCATCAGCGGCTGCTGGAGCAGCGTTCTCTGCAGCTGCAACCTGCCAGTCCCTCGGTCCCCGTCCCAGGGTGCTGGCAGGTTGCAGCTGTGCTTGGAGCCACGGTCCACGCTCTCGTTAGCACCCAAACCTTCATGCAACAGAGGATTTGCTTTACTCCAGGTGCAGCTGAAGCCACGTTCGCTCTGGCAGCTTGTGAGCTGGCCACTGTTGCCCACCCTACAGCCATCTCTCGAGCAAGCTCAGGGTACAGGATATTTTCCCCACATGCTCCCTGCTTCAGTTTGGCCAAATCAGCCTCAAGTGAGGACATGTGAGATAAACCACCAGCTTTTCCCCGGGCCATGTGCTGCCGTTCTTCCCCTGTGGTTTCCCATGGAGTTTCCAGGCAGGAGAGGTCTTGCCCAGAGGCTGTCACCCCACCCCCAAGCCAAGTTTCTGGTGCTTTGGTTGTAACCTCCATCACATTGGACCCTCACGGGGAGTTTCTGAGTGTAGAAAGAATGATGCTGAGACTGACAGTCCAGCAACCATTTTTCTCTATCCTGAATATAAAACCTCAGCAAAGGCTGAAATTGGTTTGCAATATAACGCAAGCTGCTTCTCCTAAACCCCAGACCTGAGTCCCCAAAGATGACAAGGATGACACCTCTCTGGCCTCAGCCTCTTGTTCCGAGATCGGTGGGAGGACAACCGCCCCAGGCTGCAGGCAGAGCTGGATGCAGGTAGGAAAGGGACAGCGTCACACGCATCCGACACCCGGGACCGAATTCAGTGGCCCAGGAGGATGCACCAGGACTTGTTAGCTGACCGAGTCCCATGTGCTCGGAAGTCACCCACTTTTGTGGTCTCTGTCCGGTCATCCTCAGTGTCTCCGAGGATGGCATCCCGGGGCCGTCATCCCGCCAGTGCCATGGTCCCACCATGGTCCTCTTCTTCATGCCGTGGTTCTTGCTTGCTGAAAGGAGAAGACATTGGATTACCCCAGCTCTGTTACTCCTTGTGTAAGCACTATGGATATTTTTGACTGTCCTTTTCAATTCCAGCTGAAGTCGGTGCCACAGGCAGCTCTCTTAGTAGATTGCTTTTCTGATTTATGCAAGTCCAGAAGAGTCCAAGGATCATTTATCTTCAAACCAGGAGAGAGATGAAAGAGTCATGGTAGTAAAATTTCCTGCGGAGCTAGATCTGAGCATCAAAGAGGGGAAAATGTCATTGTTTTACTGAGACGAGACGACGTGAGACAGGTTTTAATGCTGGGGAATTTTTTTAACTGAATAATTTGCCTTAAAAAGAAAAAGAAGTTTTGGGAAGCGTAAGGAGGGCAAACGAGCTTGGTGGGCACTGCTGGGTCGCTTTCTCTGGGGAGAGGCAGGAGAAGCCGGGTGGGAGCAGAGCCCGAGGGGCACCAGGCAGGGTCAGGCTGGAGCTGCCGGGTGTCCCCGTGGGGAGAGGGCAGGTGGTGCCCCGTGCGGCCGCGGTGCCCGGGTGTAGCATGAGCGTGCGTAGCGTAGAGAAAAAGAATAAAGTTCCTAATCTCAGCGAGTCTGACTGCAGATAAGGGAAACGCCGCCCGGCCGTACTCCGCTGGTGCTGCCGCGGTGCATCTCCTCCAGCAGCTCCCGGGCCGGGGCTGTGACGGAGCTTCACCCGACCACGGCATCAGGTCCTGCGGGGCCGGGGAGCTCCTCCTGCCCTCACCCGGCCTCGGGGCTTGCGACCAAAGCACAGATCTTGGGAAATGTGATCACATCAGAGGCTAGAAGGAAACCGAAGGAAGGAGAGGGCTGGGAAAGGGTCCGTTTACATTTGCAGCAGATGCTATCTAGAGGAGGAAAATACTTTTATTTCCCCTGTGGACTGCCAGTTGATTTTCTTGCAGCAGGCACTAATGGAAAATAATAAAACCCATTTTAGTCAGGCTGTATCTAGAACACTTACAGGTCAAGCCAGTACTCAAAACAGACCGTTATGGAACATAACACATTAGTTTGTCGCTAGCGTCTACGGTGGCCAAGGGATTTTTACCATTTGAAATTGAATTTTATAGGTCGTGGCCTTTCGTGGATCTTGAAAAACAGTGCATCTCTGTAAGGTTAGCGTGAACGTGGAGGCAATTACTGGGTGTAAAGATACGCAACCTTTGTGTTTGTTAAAAGTGCAAAAAAACAAAGGGGACCTGTGGTGGGAGCTGTGATACGGCTATAAACCCCAGAATATCATCATTAATTGTTATGGACTCAAATATTTCAGTATTGTCTTTCTGCTGCTAAACCAAACCCACAAAATGCGCAGGAGGCATCTTTCACTGAAAATTATGTCCTCTCAGTTTGTAATTCAAAATTCAGCGATGACTGTAAAGGAAGCTTGGTCATAGGAGCCCAAGTTTCTTAGAAATGAGTCAGAAGTAGTCTCATTTGTTTAGGAGAGATTAACTTATTTCAACATTCAGATAACCTCAAACATCTTCCATGTGGTTTTATACTTCACGGAATAAATAAAGCAGGGACATGTGGTGGTGCCTGAAATGCCACAGACACACACACACGTGCATCCACACGTGCGCGCACACACGCGTGCACACGCTGATCTCCCTGTTTTCTTCTCCATCCCCTCCCCTTGCACAGCCCCATCCCCACGGCCCTCAGCCACGCTGGTTCAGGAGGGCTGTATGAAGGCACGCAGCATTCACACTTTGATGTCCCAAATTAGAGAGAAGGGCCACCACAATCCCGGCTTTGAGCGTGCTGGAGGTTGAGGGTGGTTCACGCGCTGTGTGTCCACACGGCCCCAGCAGCCCCGGGGACGAGGGTCCCCAATGCCACGCTGTGCCCCAAAGCCAGGCATCCTCCGCGGCGTTCCTGCTAAGGTCTGCCTGGCTCTGATGGCTTCGTTACGATACCAAACCCACGTGCCAGGCGGCTCTGGAGTCGGGTGTCCCGGGCAGCTGTCCCTGCACCACCAGTGGGTCCACTGGGAGCACTGGGAGCACTGGGCTGGTCTCCCAGCTGGGAGGGGAAGCCTTGTTGCTGAACTCTTTCACACGACACTGCCTTTTCTGCCATGGCCAAACAGATTCCTGCTGACTCACGCACCGCATTGATTGTGGTCGTAATTAGTAACAGCCAAACACTCGGGCCCATGCTGCAAACTCCTCGGCTGAGCAGACCCTCCCGCGAGCAGCCGGCAGCGTGAGGCCGTTTGCTCGCTCAGGACAGGCGTGGTGCGGGCATCCTCTGGTCATCGCACGCGGAGGACCCAATTATCATTATCCCCATCTTCTAGCTCAGTATTTAACGTGAGGCTCTGGCACCGTGCACAGGAGCTCCCTTCAGGCCTTGTACATCAGAACTGCATTTTATTAGTCCTTATCTGGACTGTGCTTTGCTTTGCTGGTGCTCCCCGTTGTATTTTGTCCCTTGCCTCACTACACAGCATCTTCCAGGAGGACGGGGCAAAGCCACGACCCCTTGCCAAGAGGCTGAACTGGATCGACCCTGCCGCTTTGCTGAGTCGACAAGTGTGCTGATACACAAATAATCACTACGCTTTTCTTTCCTTCCTTCATTTATTTTTAACCCAAAGCTAAGTGTGCATCTCTGGAGTGAAGCGTGTTGCGTTGCTAGTAACTGATGGTAGGTGGGAAGTCCATAAGGCCGCCCTGTTTCCCAGTAATATCCACTAAAGTCTGGAATCACTATAATTTTTGCAGGTTATTCTTGTAATTCAACTTTGGTAAAACCCCCTCTCAGGGAGGAATTAACAGCCGGCCGTGGCTGTGCTAAATAGCGATCGACTGTTTTGTCTTTATATGGAAAGCGGCACAGGCTGTTGGACAAGAATCCGAGAACAACAAATATTAAATCTGCTAATGTTTGGATAATGACAAAGCCCTCCAGTTGCTCACACTCATAATGAAAATGCCTCTTTGGTGCTGGGTGAGGCTCTCTGATGGACAGGGAGTGCCTCTGCAGAGAGGGCAGCAGCGGGAGCCCCTCCACGCGGGTGGAATCAGAGGTGATGGAGGAAGAGCCGGGCAGAGCAGCACCAGAGCTGGAAATAGCACTTGTATCTCCAAATTGCCATCGTGCAATACTGCACAGCACCTGGAAACCCCATCGCTTCTCTTTTTCCCAATGCTTTTATTACTCTATAACTTCTAAAACCTTCCTTGTCCATGGAGAGGAAAGATTACCAAGTAAAATTCAAGGATGTAAAACTTGAAAAAAAGAAAGATCAGTTTAAAGACTATATGAATATAAGAAATAACAAAGTTCATGTCTGTAGGCTGTTTTTGCTGACTGTGGCACACTGATTTCAGGGACCTGTGGTTTTCTACGGATGCATGGAGCACTCTGCGCTGCTGCTGGACCATGTTCTGTGGCTCTACCTGCAAGCAGCATTTTGATCATCTCGTTTTTCAGATGACAAAAAAAATCGCATGGGCTATTCAGACCTGGGTCCCCAGCTGATGGAGGCGGGTTTTGCATTGAATCAAGCACTGAGCTCCACATTTTGGACACGCTCGCTGTCGTGTCCAGCTGATCCACCCTGCTGAGCAGTGGCAAGCAGACTGCATCAGCTGCCTTCAGCTCAAAGGGCTTGGAGAAAGGACCCAAACAATAAGACCCATGTGGCTGCTCCCTTGTGGTGTCGATCCCCATGCTGGAGCCATGGAAAACTGCTGAAGGAAAGTGCCCTCTGGGAGATGTGAAGGGTTATTGTGCACTGGCAATGAGCTAACATATGGAGGAGAGTGACTTTTATGCAGAACGGAGTGAATCTCCCTCCTGTAAAATGCAGGGACTACAGATGTCTCTGTGCACCAGCCCCACAACTCATAGCGGGTTCCAACGGGAACCACCTCGAGTGCACGTCAGGTGCAGCTCTCCACCCAGTTGCATTTTCACCTGGGGTGCAAGGCAGCCAGCACAGGGATTTGACTCCCATGGAAGTTAAACATATGCAAGAGCTTCAGGACCAGGCATGCTGATTTTCCCTCTGCTGCTACGAGCCTGTTGCACGACAACGTGCCCTCAGTGCCCAGCACAGACCTCCACCCTCTGCATAGTTCCCGGCCCCTGCGGGGTGTTCCTGCCTCCCATGCACCCGCTCCAGGAGCTTTCCCACCTGCAGGCTCCTGTGCAGCCAGTGCAGAGACGTAGGCAACCCTACAAGGCGATTTAAATGTTAGGTTGGCTGAACTGCCCCGGGGAATTGTCTTCTTTCTCTCGTCCCTGACAGCACCTGGAGCGTCTCGGTGCAGCAGTACAATTTGGATGCTGAGGATGGGGTGGCCGGGTCCTCCCGGGATGGGCTGTCCTGCGCAGGGTGGTGTGTGGGGCAGGCCGGCACTCAGCACTCAGCTCCCGCTCCCATTCCCAGCTCAGGTATTTCACATCCGTCTGATTCCCTTCTTCGTTACTTTTTTTTTTTTTTTTTAAAGACTCTGCTATTGCTGACTCCACAGAGGTCTCTGCAACATAATGAGAGAACTTTTCTAATGACTCAGAGATTTCTAAATTAAATGTAAAATGTTTGTTGCAGAGATGCACGGCCATACATTATGCATTACTGTTTCAATACAATAATGTAATTCTGGTAGAAATTATCCATGTGAGCTGCAATCAATTTCAGCTACTACTCTTTGCATGCTTGACAATCTGGTCATTCGGCTGTGGAAAAGTGCTTTTACTTGATTACTTACACTGTTGATAATCGCTGTGGCTTTTGGCAGCACCGGAACGTTATTTCGCTCCCTGAAATTGCCAGCACTATTTGCGGAGGGACCGGGCGTAGCTGCAGCCGCTCTGCCAAACCCCTGCGGCTTCACCCGACACCGAGGAATGCGCAAACTCCAGCACAACCCTTGAAGACGCGTTGGAACGGCGTGGGTTTTCACCACCAGCCCGCATGGCGCGGCCAGGCGAACAGCATCATCCTCCCTCTGGCTCTTGGATCGCCCCTTGCAACGGCCCACGGCCTCTGGATCGGTGGCAATCACTGTTCCGCTGATGCACCCCCAAAATCCTGTGCTCCCTTTGCCGGGTGGGCTTCAACGTTTGCCCTGTGGGTTTCGCTTTGTCTCCAAAGTGAGTGTGCCCGAGTAGTGATGGGGCGGTGGAAGTGTGTGCTGTGCAGGATTAAAAAAAAAAAAAAAAAAAAAAAAAAAAAATTTTTTTTTTTTTGTGAGAA
>VXBL01006287.1:1341217-1368982 GCA_013400195.1 Aramus guarauna | reverse complement strand
TGTCAAATACTTAGCTTGGCAGGCTTGTATAAGGTCTGTTAAAGGAAAAAAAAAAAAAAAAAAAAAAAGTGCATTCTTCATTTTATGTGATAAGAAAGAATCCCAAAGGGGAGAGATGCTGCAGTAATAAGCTCACAGTTGGGACGTGAAGAATCGGAGGCACATATTCCCTGTGACTGCATTTGGGCGGTTATTATACTACTCTCTTTCTCCGTGAGTTTCGTCAGCCTGTCTTTCAGTACCAGAGAAGGATGCCTAAAATAATCATGAGCCTAAACGTAGAGGTAACCCCGTGATGTGCTCACGCGTTCCCACAGGCTCTGCCAAGCCAAGCGGGGTTTCCTCCCCAGGCAGGACGGCGACGCTGCTCCATCGCACTCCTCGCAGGAGCCACTTGCTCACACCACCACGGCGCGGGGAAACTCCGGCCAGGGACTGGCAGCCTGGAGATGCCAGGTCTAGCATCAGCCTGACCAAAACCCTTGTTCCTACCCCCAAAGAGCTTACAAACCGCCCTGGCCAGAGCCCGCGGAGGAGGCAGGTCCCCGTGCTGACGGCAGTGCCCACTCCAGGAGTCCCTCCAACATTAACCCGAGGCGTGAAACACGTCGGCGAGAGGGGAAGGGCTCTGCCGGCGTTTGACCACCGCTGACTTCAGCGTGAGGATGTATAAATCAGGGAGACGGGAGAGCGAGGGCTGACGCTCGTAGCCACCAGCTCTCAGCTGCGTTGGGCTGATTTATTTTGCGTGGGAGCAGCAGTAGCAGTTTACGCCTCCTGGTGCAGATTACAAGATAAATCTGGCTTTCAATGAGACCATTGGTGACTGACACTGACAGAGCTTTTAAATCACCGCAGCTGCCTGGATATAGCCACGGGCCAGATTTGGCCCTGCAGGTCAGGTCTCTTTTTGGCTGGTGTAAATCAGCGTGGCTTGGATTGAGATGTGGTGTCAGGTTTGAGCGCTGGTCTTATTTTTATTTAAGTGTCTGTATGGTAATTCCAGCTCAGAGGGACACCTGAGGGCTGCAGCCCTTCTCTGCTTGAACTGCCAGCTTTTGCCACAGAAGATCTACCTTTCACGGTGAAAGCTTGAAGTAGCAACTAAAAGTCTCCTTATGGGTGCCACTCGGATGCTCCTTCTAAGACATACCTCACACTGCCGAGGTTCGTCTTCAAAGGTGAATATCCTCAGCACTAATTTCAATTAGTAATGTACTCCAAAGACTTCCCCGCTGACTTCGGTGCTATGGACATTGTCAGCTGGTAGAAGCTGGCCTGGGGTCCCTGAAATGGCCAACACTGTTTGCTGCTGGAGAGAGTCTGCTCTTCCCTTGATAACCTCTCCAGCATTAAGGTAGCGAGGACTTCCAAACAGGAGATGAAAGTCCTCACCGTGCTGCGACAGGCACGGATGTCTTCTGCCATCAGCAGGTTTGGTATTGCTGACAGATGCGCGCTGCCACGACAGCCAGGGACCGTCCGTGTGCTCTCGTCGGTGGGACTGATCTCACCTTCTCATGAGCGTGCACCCCGAGCAGGATCAGGCCTGCAGACCGGGCAGCGGCGCTCGCCGGCTCCATCCGAGGAGCTGATCCCTGGCCAAGCATCGCTGTTTGACATCGTGGGAGCGCGAATGTGCACGTATCCTCTATCAGCATCATACCCAGACTGTAAGGTCATTTCTAGACGGGTTTTATCTGGACAAATTACGCTGTAAATGGAATAACCTCACCAAAGTACAGTACGTCATAAAAACAACCTCTTTTTGAAATTAATTGTATTTTGCTTTTCTTAGCTTTTTGCATGCTCCAGGACATACCGGACTGTGTGGCAACGGTCCACAGTCTGGGCCGGGGAGGAAAAAGGAAAACACCAGCTTGTTCCCCTGCCTCTCACAGCCACTGCTCGTCGTGCCGAGAGCCTGCCCCGGCTGCGCTCCCGCAGTTCACGTTTCCATTTCTGCATGTTTGGCACGGCTGATCGGCCGCCGTAATTTTCAGTTCCACACAGCAATGGTTCAGTGTGAGTTATCCAGGGAGAGGTAGGTGTTTGCTGGATCCCTCGGTATCCAGCTGTTCCCCAGCCTGCCGCCAACCTGGCAGAAGGTAGGCTTGGGGTTTGGTTGTGGTGTGAGCCTATGTCGGGGGTGCAGTCGTCATAAGTGGTCAGTAGAGTCACCACCAGTAAAATGGGTCCACGGTAATTTAGTAGACTATTGTACTCTCTATAAAAGTCCATCAGTCCTGGAGACATCTGATGGTCAGGGGCCAGAGCGCTCCAGTACCTCCATGACGGACATGAAACCCAAGAGTGTCAGACAGAAAAGGAGATATCGTTTCACAGCCGCTTTACCTCTTCATGATACCAAAGCTAAAGCCAAAAAGTACTGTTGTTCCTCCTTGGGTTTGTTCAGAGAGGCTGGCAATACTGAACTGCCTTTACAATGGAAAGAAATATCCGGTGGGTTTTTGGGTACGTGTATTTATTTATTTATTTATTTAGCCTTCGTTCTGAGGAATTCGCTTTGCAGTGCTTTAGATAAACATCCATTTAAAGCAGAGTTTTCTGTCGTTGCAAATTATCTTTGTGGCTTTCATTACCACCCTGATTAGCCCCCTGAGGGCAGAGCATCAGCTGGTGCAACAGGACATCGCACCACTGATGGGCCTTACGGCAATTAGCGCTACTTGCAAATTTATCTCTTCACGTAACTTAGTAGCTAGATGGCACTGAAGGTATTTTGTGGCATCTACTGTCTCAGGTATGGCAAAGAGATGACTAATTTGCCTGTGAGTGGTAAATAATTGCAGACATTAGTATTATTCATTGTTATTTCTGTTGGACCAAGTTCTGGTTGCTACTATAGCTGTCTGACGTAGGTGTTGTGACTACAATAACATTTCAGTGCGATAAGCAGTTCAGACCCCTCCGTATCCAGCCTGTCGCATCCCGGCTCCGTAGGCAGCCAGTGGGAGAACCGGTGCGAACACGTGTTAGTCACCTCCTGCAGATGCTCTGAAGACAGCTAGAGACTCCACCTAGACAGGACATAAGGCAAACACGAGTCGTGGAGAGCAATTCAAGAGAAGAGTAAGAGAAGATTGAAAAAGGCTGCAGGGGAAGAAGAAATCGCCGTTTCTGGGATTGTTTGTAATTTGTGACTGACTTGGCACAGGGCTTTCATTCCTTACCACAGAGGGGAGTTGCCAAAGTTGTGAGCAGCTCTGGATTTCAGAGTCTCATGATTTCATTTCCTTGGCTGCTGGTACGAAACTGTGGTGCTCCAGGACCCTTATTTATTTTATGATTCAGGCAGAAAGTTCTCAGTCAGAATCACAAAATCATTATAGCTCGAACAACGTGTTCAGTGATTCAAGACCATTTCTCGCCCACATTAGCTCTTCTCGTGCGGCTCCGCTGACTCCACCACGGTTCTCCGCAGAGTTTCTCCGGCTTCAGAATTACCTTTTGGCACTGCTCCTGGTGAATGAAAATAGGAAGCTGGATTGCTTCACTAATAATTTTATTTCCAGTTTGTTTCAATTATGCTTCTTTTCCAGTGGGTGTTAAGCGGTTGTTTTGGTCTGACTGGCTCAAGGCATGTAAAACATGTAGAGAAGTTTGTGTGTAAGAGGGCTCTGCAGAGAAATAGAGGAGCTGTTGCCCCGCTCACTGCGGACAAGTCTGTGCCGGCTGGCCTAGCAGTAATTTGGGGAGGGGAAACACAGCCCAGCACCAGCAGCAACATGTGCCCCTGCTCGGGGACCGGGCTCCGATGCAGGTGGCTGAGGGGTTGCTGGGGGCCACCGGAGCAGCTCCTTGCCGTGTCTGCGATGTCCCTTGCAAGCACAGCCCGTGGCAAAACCCTGCACAGGAGGCAAGTGCAACTAATGGGATATTTACAAGTGAGGTTTACCTCTAGTTAAGCCTGAACTGAGCTTTTTGGGGGTGCTTTGGTCCCCCCCCCCTTCATCAGCCCCCACCTGAGAGCCCGTTTCCCCCTCAGACGGGCTCAGATGGGCACCCGGAGAGACCGCAGTGCGAGGAGGGGACAGGGATGCCTTTTCCTGGCGTCCTGCTGATTTGGAGAATATTTCAGAGCAACCTCGGTGGATCCAGCTGCCTGACAGGAGATACTTCTGACCTACTTGACTGTGCAGAGAAGTAGTAGGAAGGATGAAGAGGGTTACATTGCTGCATAAAAGGAGCTGTGCATCTGATTGACCTAATTTTGGTCTTTCTTGCACTCTTTTAACTCCACTGGCTTCAGCAAAGGAGTGCTGATTTACACCAGAAGAAGCTGACCTGATTTCCGTGGCCTCCTCTCGCCGTGCACTGGGGCTGTGGTGACGTCGCTATCATCCGCCGCACCGTTTTCTCTCAGTTCAGGTTTCCACGGGAGCACGACGGGTCCAAACGCGGATGCAGCCAAGCTGGGACGTGGGACAGCAGGAGCTGGGCAGCCCCCGCAGCTGGGCAAGCGCTTTGCAGATGGGTTTCTCTAACCCAAGTTTTCCATCTCCTTTAAAATTCACAGAGCCGAATCGCAGTGAGAAACCCCTCTGCGGGTTGTCGGGGCTGCAGGTTAACGCTGGGTGGGTGGGGGATGCCCAGCCCCAGCCCGCTGCGGCTCCGTCCCCCCCCGGCACCCCAGACCACCACCCCAGCTGCTGGTCCTGTCTCCGGGTGCTGTATCTCTGCGATGGTGAAGGACCGAGAGACGTGAACCTCCCTGGACGCGGCAATCGCCGTCCCCTCCCTCCTCCTGCACGGCAGCTTTGAAACCCTGTGAGAGCTGCATCAGAGGAGCCTTGGTATTGAAGTTTGTTAATTAATGTGCCACAGTTAACTGTGTCAAAAGCTTTCTTCAGATCAAGCGAAACGGCTCCTCATGTTTCCCTTTGATGGAAGGCAGCCGAGGTGTCAGCTGTGGGCACTGGCAGCGCAGCGAGGGTGAACGTGCCGGAGCGGGCACCGCTTTCGGCAGCGGCTGGTCGTGAGCTGCCCCTTCTGTAATTGCGTATAAACCACAGGAGACGAACCAGCACTGCTCTGCTGGTGCTAATATCATCGAGCATCCTCCGATAAATGGGCGGGAGGAGTCCAGCTAGAGCAGCTGCTAATTCTTTGGGATCGTTTCCTATTATTTCCAGCGAATAGCTGCACAAGGTGCCTGGTGGGTATTGGCGAGCAGCAGCAAAACCAGGAATGTGTCCCTGCCTTTGCTTTTATCTACAAACTGCCTAGTTAGATCAGTTAATTCAGGTTGGGTCATTGGATGGATTTGAATGAAAACATCTTGGAAAAAATATTGGAAAGAGATAAACGTGCTTTATTTGTGAATGTTAATGGTTTGAAACAATGAGAGGTAGTTACAATGAAGCAGAAAGGAAAACAAAATCCTTGAAAGAGGATAAATGGAAAAAATAAATGAGGAGCACTAAAAGCCATTAGTTTTTCACTGCTCCACGTCAGCCCTGGCTCTCCCCCATCCAGCATCCCCAATCTCTGTCAGCTCAGCAAAGAGAAATTTTTTACCCAGTTTCAGCGTTAAACTCCTCGTGCCAGTTTGACCTTGGCTGGGATGGTGACGGAGCTGGCGACGGCCGAGAAAGGATGCGGGATCCGATGTTTCATGATTAAATGGAGGTTTAGCTGTCTCAGGGCCATGGAGGGCTGACCTAGTCGGGCTGTTGGGGATGAGGTTTCTGGCTTGGGCAGCCTCGTCTTACGGCTCCGTGTGTTGTTCTCCATTTACAAAGCAGGTGTCTCCATTTTACGTGGTCTGTCTGACCTGCGGCTCCGTATGTGGCCATCGCCAGCTAAATCGGTGGAGAAACGGAGAGTGGAGTTTGGTGCCAGTCCAGCGCACTCCTGTCCGGCCCTGTGATGTTCCTCTGTGTGTCTGTGCAGGTATCATGAGTGCCTGGAGTCAGACACTTCCAGGACATAAATGCCCAGTTTTAGGGGATTTGAACGTAGGAGAAGAAATCCTCCCTCCCACTGCTTCAACCCCAGCCTGAAACCATCCCCATTTGCCCATTGCAGAAATGCAGCAAAATGCAAAACTCTTGTCAGTGCTATCCTCTGCTGTCAAAATTGAGGTAAAAAGTAAAATTCAGGTAAAACAGGCCAGGAATGAGAAATGCCTCTGCTTTCCCAGCCCTGCACCTCGAGGAGCAGACCAAGCCGGCTTGCGTGGGGCAGAGGAGCAGATGCTGCAGTGCCGCAATACCGGCTTGCAAGGCGTCCCTGTATTTCCTGGCCACCTCCGCTTCTTCTGGTTGACAAAGGCAGAGTTTTAAGTGCTTTACCAAATATAGCTATGCAATGACAACCCAGGGATCTCAAAACACCGCTGTCCCCCAAAGAAACCCTGAGGAGTGCAGAAAACCGCACTCATGATGGTATAAATATCAAAATTAAGATTTAACAACAGCCCGGAACCGTTGGGTTTCCGTGCAGACCCTGTCACCGGGAGCGAAAATAAACAAGGGGAATTTCTGCCCTCCGCACCTCGCCCAAATAAAACTGGGGCTGGGCGTACGCTGAGATCGGATCGCAGGAGTTTATTACTGCTGGCAACAACCTCATCAGCCCCGGAGTCTGCGAACGCCTGAAAATATCAGCTTGGGGTCTCTGGAGCAGCTCTGCATCCTTTTGGGGTTGGGTGAATTTTATGGCTACAATCAGATGCCTCCATTACTCATTTCTGCTCTTTCTACCCAAAATGTCTGACAATTCAGCTGCTAAAGGCAATCTGTAAAAACCAGGGCCTGAACTGTCAGATCGCCCAAGTGCTGCCTCGTCTCCTGCCTTGTCGCTAATGAGAGATGGGGTTGTGCTGGCAGACGCGAGCTGGCCAGGGAAGAGAGGGAAGGGAGAGCTGAAGTGATAAACTCTCAATTTAAAGCGACGTTTTCTGTGTTACCCACTGCTCTGGCTCTGACAGCCTTTGCAGAGTTAAAAGAGACACCGGGAGGGGAAAAAAAAAAAAAAAAAATCCTTCCCCCTGCCTGATTTTCAGATGTCTGGTCTATACCATTTATTTTAATATTAATGTGACATGGTTTAATGTTCCGCCGATTAAACTAAACTGCTGCGTCGACCTCCCAGCTCTTGTGTCGTGATGTGGGAGGGGTGAAGTGGGAATGAAAATTTGCTGTGATATTGAGATGAAGTATTTGAGTTGACCTGGAGTGGTTGTCCCCTCCTGTATGAAATTTCTCAGGGAATTTTGCAGGAATTTCTCAGGAAGTTAAGGAATGGAAAACTTCCAACAATAGTCGGCGGGGGGTGGGGGGGGAGAGATTTGGTTCCTACACAGGCTGAATTTTAATATTATTTTGAAAAAGCAGCATCTGGCTCCCTGCAGCCAGACGGGTGTTTCAGGCTCTACACAGTGGGTTGATCCCGAAGGTCCCCATGGATGGGAGAGGTCAAACCCCCAGTTCCCACGGGGCATCTCCAAACCCCTCGATGTCGGCAGCACCGCGGGGCTGAGCCCGCCCAGGTCCTTGGGCACTGGGCTGTGCGGACACGTCGGGCACGTCCAGCGAGAGCTGTACCTGTATCTACGCTGATTAAGAAAAACCTGGTCTCCAGGGAGGCCAGACATCCCTAAAGCACTAAATCAACACGCTGGAAGCTCCTGCAGGACTGCCTCTATGGGAAAATATACACCCATTGCACAAGTAATTTTACTAATAGAATTAAAAAAACAAACACTTTGCAAAAAAAAATGACAGATGATCTACAAATAAATATCCTCTCAATATAAACACAGCAAGAAAAATTCATTAAGTGCCTTTTAAAAGCATCGGATTTGACTTAGCAGATCTTTTTCAGATGTTCCTCTCAAGCAAACCTAAACATCAAATAATAATTGTGTAAAGGCAAGTACTACAATAATAATGCTGAAAATGCGTTATGCATCCTTTCATTTGATAAAGGTCTCTCTGCTTTTATGAAATGTTCATTATCAGTACTTTCCCCCTATATCTGAAGAAAAGAAACCAGCGCTTTAGAGTCTGAACACTTCAACGTGCATGGCAGAGAACAGAGCCGACGGGGCATTATTTCTGATAGACTGATGTTATAAAGCTATTCTTCATGTTCCCGGAAAAATCCTTTGTGTTATTTATTTGAAATTAAAACCAACTCAGAAAAAAATTCCTTTTTTATAACAGATTCAGCTAATGTTGTGTTCTCTTGTAATTTATATTAATAATGATTGCTCTAATCTTTTAATGTATTTCAACAGTTTCAGCAGGTTTATGGGGTAAGATTGCTATTATTTACCTCAGTGACTGGTTTTATGGAATAACTGCAGCTTTCTGTGGAGGTAGATCAATTGCTGAAATGAAGGAAAATAAAATATTACACTGGTTCTTGCCGCTTGTGTAAGAAGCAAAAAAACAAAGAGGGCAAAAAGGACAGGATATATATTTCAAACATTAATACTACCAGCCACTCTATTTAGACTGGCTGGGATGGTGCTTTTTTACGTTATTTATAATGAGTCTGGACAAACCAGGGAGGAGGTCAGGTCAGGGAGCGATCCAGCATTACTGCCCAGAGACAGGACCCTTCTCTCCTCTCTCCCTACTTCCCCACACCATGATTTTGAGGATAATCTGAGGGTTTTAGCTCTTACATCACTGAACACAAATATGCCTCCTGACCAAGGCTGGCCAAAGCCTCTTCAGAGATTGGAAAACAGTGCAACAATTTATTCTCCTATGGGATGACATTAAAAAAGCCCAGACACCCCTTATAAAGGTGTTGCAGTCGGTGGGGCTGGCAGACCGGTGCCAGGGACAGCCCTCCCACCCCAGGCACAAGGCGGATGGAGCTGTGGGTACCAGCCCCTGCTCTGAACCGCTGCGGCGCTGGAGCTCCAGAAAACGGTCAGGGATCTCGTCCAAAGTCCCATGAAGGGGCTCCTCTTAGCTTCAAAGCCAGAAAATACATTCTTAAAAGCTGAAACCAGTTCTATAAACATTTAGGCCTAAATCTGGAAACCTCTAAAAATGTATTATTTTTTTTTTCCTTCTTATATGATAATTGGAAACATGCGTGCCCAGCTCCCACTGTGTTTTGGAAGCATCTGCCCTCCAATGAACAAGCCCTGCCGCTCGCTGGGCTGGAAACTCCCCGAAGCTCCACAAATGTGCAAAAGCGAAGACTGAGAGCCATCAGGGAGAACATCGAGGGTGTCAGGAGAAGCAGGCTCCTGGTTTTTGACTTTAAAGGTGACAATTGCAAAGGCTTTAGATACCAAAGGACTTGGCAATGGAATTATCATAGCAATTAATGACACTCAAAGAAATGATCAGAGGAATGTGATCTCTTCTTTCCCTGTTTGAAGATTTTCTGTGGGCAAAACATGATAAGTTTATTTATCCTCTGTCAGAAAAGAATTCCATTTTTTCTTGCAATCAAAAAAGTCTTCAATGATTTCTTAGATTATTTCAGACATGTGACATGAGTCATGATGAGTCTGATACATCACATAACACTTGTCCTTCCTGAACAGTGGAGTGGCCAGGCCACAGATAAACGTGTCTGAACTTCTAAATGATATCAAGATTTTAAAATTGAAGCATTGGGAAAATGTGAACACTTTGCGGCAGTTTTCCTCATTTTTAACCCTCATTTTTTGACCCTCATTTTTAAGCCAACTTCCAAGCTGGTTAAAATTATTCAAAGTGTCAGTTCAGACAAAAAAATTTGGTGCTTCCTTTGCTCCTACCAGAAATATTTGTCTTGGTGCACCAAAATGCAGAAGTATAAATGGAAATCAAATGCACAAAGAATTCATTGAAAAAGCAAGCTGTGTACTTACCCAACACAGTTGCAATCGTTTCCTGTGTTATCCTCACAAAATTAAGAAATACTCAGAGCTAACCCTTTTGAGGGATTGCTACACACACCACAAAGAAAATGTAACAGTAACTTGGAAGTTTTTTTTGGTTTATGATGTTATTCCTTAGACACTTTAAAAAAAAAAAAGGATGGTTTTTCTTTTACAGAAGCACTAAGACAAAGATGGGATGCAAATAATTTTGTATTCAGACGGCTGTCGTCATTTCCCCTCACACAGCTGTAAGATTTGTGCCTTTGGCACCTATTACTCTTGATAACCATACATTTCTGATGCTGTTTTTCAGCAGTGAGCTTACCCTCTTCAAAATTAGTCATTGCAGAAAAATCCATGTAGTGGCGGGGATGATAAAATAAAATCATCATGAGAGTGGGTGAAAAACCTAACAGCCTGAATTCAGGTCAAGAGCAGCACTGATTATTTTGAAAGAAGTCCTGCATTTATAAATTCTTGGCAGTGCCATCAACTCACTTTGTATCAAACAGTGAAATCAGGGTTTTCTCTTAGATGAAGCCCTGATACCGAAGAAAAATGCTGGCCTGTAGATTTAGGGCATGTGCATGCAAGGGGTCTGTGCAATCTTGTTGTAACTCAACCAACCATTTGCAAAATTGGCTTTTCCTGCTCCTGCTCTGCAAAACCTGGCTGCCAGCCATGTCACTGCCTGTGCTGAGTCCGGCGGGACGTGTTGCTTTGATGTGATCCGATAAATCAGAAGAGCCTGGGTACACCAGCTCTCCCCAGAACTTTATCTCACCGAGAGGAGCATCCTCCCAGGGCTGCTCGCGGGCTCCGGCCAGCCCCACTCTCATTGACCCAGACTCGGGGGATTCCAGCACTTCCCCCAGAGGGAAGGTTTCACAACAGGTTGAAGTTCAGATTGAGGAAGGTTTCCTGGTGCATTGCCACATTGTCTTTTGCTTCGGTCAAGAGCTGCCACCTCTGTCCAGCCACCCACTCCACTTGCCCCTTGGATATTTCACTCTTCAAACACGGTCACACAACCCTTGACACCTCCGTGCCATGCTGGGGTGCACGGGAAATGTTCCCCTTGGGCTGCACTCGGATCTCCGCACTCCTGGGGATGAAAGGCAGAGAAAAGAGTGCATCGCCACGCTTACGTCACATGCCATGCCCACATCAGCCCTTTCCATCATCACACTGCGTGTATGACACTTTTTGCAGGTATTTGCTTGTAGTAAGGAGGGACAGAAAACACACACAAAAAATCTCAAATCTAAGAGTTAACTTTGCTTTAAACAATAGTGACAAATCACATTTCTCCATACAAATCCATGCAGAGCCAGAATCCTCCCCTGTGTAATTTCTGACTTCAATAGGCAAAGGCAAGGGCTGGTCATGAGCCATAATTAGAGCTGGCTGGGGAACAATGGGTTTGTTTCATGGCAACTTCTGAGGTTTCAAAATCTGTTTATATTCTTCAGAGGAAACAGAATCAAAACATTTCTCATGTGAGATGGGAGTCTGTCAAAATGTCCATATTCTGAGCAGAGAGCTCCTCGTTTCGCTGTGGGTCTTCCCCTGCCCTCTTCACCACGGTCGCGGCACGAGGTGTGTGTGCAGCCGGGAGCAATTACGGTGTGGATACGCCTGGATGCCAGACGCATCGGTGCTCAAAGCAGCCCCTGTGTTTTGATAAAAATAGATGAAGTTGAAAACACCGTGACCGCTCTTGCCTGAAATGTTCAGCATGTTTGGGATCACGCTGACCCGGTAATGCATCGCACCAGCACCCTGGTGGGACACAGGCTGACCTAAACAGACACGCTCATCCTCTGCTTGGTAGATCTGTCTAGAAAGACTTTAAAAATCTATTTATTTTTTTTCCTAGGGTCTAGAAAAGTCTTTAAAAATATCTGCTCTGCGGGGTTATTAAAGGCCCGATGGCATTCTTGGCAGGAGTGGATGTCTGCCCGGGAATCACTGACATTTCCTCTCCTGCCCCACGTGTTTGCTGACCGTCTGCGCCTCTGCTGCTCTCCGTCCCGAAGCGTCTCAGTGCAGCTGCGTATTTAGTGTCTAGCTCACGAAGTGCCTTGTGATCCTTTCCGTGAAAGCAGCTAACCAATTATAGCTGGATAGTTTAGTCCTAACATCATCGTGTTGAAGAAGTATTCTTTGACACTGGAAGAAGAACTAGCAAATATTGGTTGTCCTTGACCTTGGAGCAGTGTGAGAAATAGCACCTCTCTATTGCTATGGCTGCAGAGAGACTTATCAAAACTCCTGTAGACCAAAGGATTGGGGTTTTCGTGCTGGGGTCTGTGTAGCTGGAATGATGCACAAAGGGGAGCGCCAGACAAAATTTTTCCCCAGTTGGGTAGTATGATTTTATAAAACTTGTGAGTTTGTAAAAGCTTTGGACAAATTTGTGATCTTCCAGATCAACTAAAACTCAAGAGCCTTTGAGATAACCATTATATTGACATAAGAGGAGACCACCTACGGGAATCATCAGCCTTACCCAGCTGGATGTCAGCACCTCCCTTCCCAGCCTCCTACACCCAAAGAAATTTCCACTCTGACCTCAGATAGCACAAGCCATTGCCTTTAGTGAACAAAAAAATGGTTTCAAATGGAGTCCCACTTTCATGTACCAGCCCCTTGCTTGTGCTACTGATTGATGACGACTGCTGACTTCTTCTCTGTGATCTCCCAGATCCTGTGAGCTGCAGTAAGACAAATGCAATGGACTTTCCAGGTGTTGAAATCTGAAATCTGGGCTCTTATATTACCACTAAGCCAGGAGAAGTGGAGCTGCTGTTTGGGGGTGAGACACAGCACTTCTGCAATGTAATATGTGCCCCAAAAGTTCAGCTTCTTTCGAAATAATGTAGCCCCTTGCTTCACAGAGGAGCAGCCAGGAAGTTTACAATAAAGCACAGAAACCGTTCTCCTCTGCCAGATTCACCATCGTCACATGCTTAACCCCTTTGGCATGTGAAGGAAACCCAAGGGCTGCCGTTCCCATGCGAGAATACTTGGATGCATTAATAGACTCCAAAATACACAGGAAACGGGGAAATCGTGGCGTAGTGAGATTAAACTGCTGCTTCCAGCTCTGCGGAGGGTGACTGCTGCAGAGCCAGGGCTGCAGCCTGCTTCGGAGCCCGAACCACAGTTTCCTTCTGAGCTGGGGCTGATTTCATTCGAGAAAAAGAAAAAAAATTACCCAGCTGGTTGGGTAACCGCTTACCCCTCCATGAACCTGGTCTCCGGACCTGCGTGCAGACGGTGCCTGGCCACTGCGGGAGGTGACACGGAGCCATGGGTGGCTTGGTGGCCCCGGGAGCGGGCTGAGTGGTGCAGCCGTTTGAGGCACCTTTTTGGGGCCCTTCTAAAAATGGCACATCCCCTCCAAAGGTCTTTCTCCAGGCAATATTTTTGAGGGGAAATGTTCCAAGGTGATGTTGAAAATGCTGTCCCCTGATTTTCTCACCCCAGCCAAGGAATAGTGCTGGCTGGTGTCCCATGAACGTGATGGGACATGATGTCCCATTCTTGCAAGAGAAACCTCTGTGCTTCACAGTTGTTCAGGTCCCCCCTGCCATCAGTGATAAAGGACCAACCCCACAGGTGGGATCTAGAGTCCTTTTAAATGAGAAACCTTGAGTTTCTGAACAAATTATATCCTCTGACACTTCAGGAAACAGGATACACAGAGCAACACCGACGCACGAAGTTTGGTGGTAATATTCAAGTGCTGCTGCAAACTGCGTGCCATTGCAGCGCGCAAATTGGTGTGTCCTTGGAGAGCCAGCTGAAGCCGTCACTGGCTGCTGGGGTGATTCCATAAAATAAAATCATTCCTTCCGCACTTAATATAGCACAATCTAGATAAGGAAGGTAGTCAAACTTTTCCGAAAAGTCATTTGTCTTCTTATCACGCCAGTCACTGCTTTCCCCAGGGATGTACAAGAATTAATTCCTTTTACCCACAATTAGCAATTTTTATGACTAAAGTTCTCTTCTTTCTTAGAAAATTTTCACCTGAAAAGTTTGTTTAATTAATTTTCACAGAGTGGTGAGTCTGACACCAAAGCAAAGGAGCAAAATGAGGGAGACAGACGTAAAAATGCATTGACCCAGCAAAGGACAGAGCTGCTTGAGCAGGGTGGGATGCTGGGGCTGCTCCCTGCAAGGCTGGGGATGTGAAGGATGGCTTTGGGGACGATGGACTTTGCTCTCTGGCCACGCAGCTCATCTTCAGAGCCAACAGGACTGGCCATCCCCAATCACTGCCTGCAGAACACACCCATAAGCTCATGGAGGCTCACCCATGCCCTCCCTCTTCCCCAAGTGCCTCAAAGCCATGGGGAAGGCAGGCGCTGCCGTCAACGTGCTGATGGGCTGCTGCATCTCAATGCACCAGAACGTCTGGGGAGATACCTGCTCCTCTGTCCCTCTCTCGTCCCCTCTTCTCAGAGGAATTGCTGACTGCCAGCTCCGCTGCATTGCTATCATCCCCCAGCAGTCCCACTGACAGCACTGACGCTTCTGCGCCAAAATGCGATTCGAGATGACAAAGGGGCAAAAAGCCGCGACTCTGGATTGTGTCCACACTGGCCGTTATTGCAGTGCGAATGGCAGCGGGTTAGCCTATTGAGAGAAAGGAGTACAGTAACTCTAACAAGGGCACTAGCTTCCCCGTAGCCTGAGTGCCTGCCTTAGTACACTTCAGAATTGAAAAACCTTCCTCCAAATAGCTTTCTGCTGGTTATATCACCAACAGAAAACAGCTTCGAGTGAGGAAAATGGGTTCCTTTTGCATGCAGCCACATGCGTGTACGTATCGCCCCGAGTTTGTCATGCCTGACTTTCTCCCAGCTGCCAGCCTGGCCGGCGCGGGGAGCAGCAGTTACTCCTGGGCGCTTCCCCGGGCACTTGCCAAACGACAGAGACAAGTCACAGCAGTGCAGGGTGGCAAAATAAGGAGGATGATCTGAGTGACTTTGAGCCACAAGGTAGAGGAAAATGAAAGGCTGGGAACAGTAAAACCTTTTCCCCTGAAGCGTATGCATCTGATGCTAAAGAGTCTGAAAATTTCCCAAAATTCTTCACCCTTTTTTTTCCAGATAGAATGTTTCAACTAATCCTTAAAAAAATTACCTTAAGTAAGCCCAAGCCTATAATCTTTGCTTTGCCATGAGCAGGCCATTCTCTCTGAACAGCCTAACACATAGGGACAACTCTACCATCACAGGGAGACAGGTCCCAGCTCTGCTTCTCCGCAAGCCCCCCAGAATAAACCAGTGCGTGCAGAACTGGGGACCACCCTCCCGTAACAACTGTGCGCTGTCAACGTGCTCTTTCCAGAGACAAGCTGAGAACAAGATCCAGTGAGTCCACGAAGGGCTTGTGGTTTATGAAAGAGTCAAAACGTTAGCAGTATTCAACGGGTGGAGAGGACACGCAGTGACCACTGGGTGATGGGACCTGTTGGAACTGTGGGCAAGTCAACCAGAAATGTCATGCTCATTTCATGCGCTAGCATTTGGTCCATTTATTTTAATTGCAAATAAATGCAAAGCAGAAAGAATGGATTGCAGTTATTGTTGGAGCCGGTAAAACATTTTGTGCGAAGAGAAGGTTGGTCTTCAACCATCCAAGTAAAACTCATTGCCTAAACAATAAAGCTTAAAAGATGAGCAAATTGCTGTTTATGGGCCGTTCCAGTTCCATACCACTCAGGACAAAGCCAGGGTTGAATACATGAGCAAATTTGCTGCCTAACTTATTAGAAAAATGAGCCTTGTTCAGGATTGGAGCCATTTTAAATCATTCACTCAGAGCAAAGAGGAAAGACTAGAGCAGCAGCCAGAACAATAGTAGTGAGACCATTATCAGTCCAGATCTGCAAACACTGGTGCGGGCAACACACGTGGAAAGGACATCGCATTAATGTAACCGGCTTGTAGTAGCCCGAAGAACTAACCCAGACAGTGCTATGTGCCAACCAGCCCACCTCAGGCTGGGGAAGGGGAGTGTTTCCCCGTTGTGTTCTGATTCCTGGCCCAGCGCGGGCTGGAAGGCGTTTGCTCGTCACCCTTCTGTGTGCTGAGCAGCTGGACCAGATTGTACAAACTCAAGCTGGTTTGGGGAATGCAATGCCTCGTTGGCATGCGGCTATTCAAGCTGGTGCCTATTATGTCACTCATATTAAAATGCTATGAAAACAGGCTTTGTGCACTGAGAGGCTGAGCAAACCTTGTTATACAGTAATTATGCAATCAGTACATAATCTAATTTCGGTGACTGGGGTGTGGAAGGGAAGTTTTGGTTCCTAGATGCTCGTAGGGGTCTCTACAATGAAATATGCATACAGACATATTTACAACCAGTGGTAATAAAAATTCTGAGCAATGCTAACTATATTGAGCTTCTGCGACGTCGAGAGCAACTTACAAAAGCCCCACACAGCTGGCTAGACTCAAAAAGACTCTTCTACTGAATAGTCAGACTTTCTGCAATTGAAATGCTCTACAATTAACAACCCCTTCTGGAACAGGGCAGGAAAGAGCTTTCAAAACCCATGAAGGTTTTTTTTGTTTTGTTTTGTTTTGTTTTTTTTCTTTGAGAGTTTTGCAGCTCTTCCCTTGAATTTGAGAGGAAGCCAAAGCTTTTCAAAGCATGTCTAAAACAAATAAGCAAAATCAAATCCCCTCTCCACCCTCCCAGCGAGAGGAACACCCTGGATGAGCAAATCGCCCTTTACCAAGACACTTCCCCGGTGGTGAAGGTCCCAGAGGCAGAGTGAGAGCTGGAATTTGAGTTCCTTGCCTCCCTGGTTTTTCACATCCCTGGTGCTCAGCATGGTTTGAACTCAGCTATTTGCTGCGGCGGGATACAGATTTTGCTGGGGGAGAATTTTATGGTTTGAGCGCGCTGAAAAACTGTTTCCAAAGAAAGTTCAATCAGGACGGGTGTGTTCCTACGAAAAGCTGGACTTTCCCTGTATCCGCAATTTTTACAAAACAGTATTTGTGAAAAAGGTCCCTTAGTTTTCCTTTCTATGGACACCCACTCCTGTGGCTCTACGGGGCAGAAACTTAGAAAGTCAAAGAGGATCCCAGGATTTCTTCTATCTGATGGGCCAAATTCTTTGCTGGTATAAATAGATTGAACTCTGCTGAGTGGGACTGTGGGCATTTATGCCAGTACAGGACTTGGCCCACAGTCACAGCCAGTTTCTTTTTTAAACCGCAAGAGCCATGACCTGAAGCGCGCGGAGCCAGGTTCAGACCCCGGCACCATCACTTTCTAGGCATGCAGGGCTATTTCGGTCAGCGGTCCCGCTCATGGCTTCAGCCTGTGCCCGGGAGAGAATGAGGGGACGACGAGGGGACGTGGAGCAGCCCCAGGCTTGGAGAGCCCATGGACATCCTCATTTTCTGCCGGCTCTCAGGAGAAGAGCTGTCAGATGTTGCAGCCTCGATCAGCCCAGCTAAGCCTAGAGGAGATTAGGAGTAGATTTAGACAGGGTCTATGCACAGGGCTGTGGGCATGAGTCCTGGCTTCGCTTTACACACTGGAGACATTCACGGAAACTCCCTAGAAAGGACTTTCTCAGCCACTTCTCCTCCTGCACCATCTGCCCCAAGCTGCTGCGTTTTGCAGCTCTCCATCCCCTCCCCGGCCACCCCACAGCTGCTCCCCTCCTCATGTGCTTGCAGAAGTTGCTGCCCGCTGCTTTTTCTCCTCCTCTCCCAGAGATGTAGATCTTCCCTGGTCCCTTGGCAGAGGGTCCCTGGGCACCCAGAAGCAGGGACCTGTGATGCGTCCCCTCCACGCGGGCTGCGGCCGGGGGATCCAGGCTGTGCCGCACCTTGTGCAGAGCTCCCGGAGGAGCCTGAATTCCACGGGGGAAGCTTTGAAGGGCTGAGCACCTGAGTGGGGGGAGCATCAGGGCTGCGGGCTTGGGCTGGCGTCAGAGAGCCCGTGGAGGCTGAGCAGGTTTTCTCCAACTCATAAAAATGTGCTTTAAAAGCTAATAGATTTACACATCTGGTTTTTACAGAGCGTTTTAAACCAGCAGCTCCTGACCCTAAAAAAAATCAACAACCAACACACAAAAGAATTCAATAAACCATTAAACTGCTGCATCCGCAAGCACGGCCATGTCTAACCCTTCAGCTTCTGTGTTTTTGGGCACGTGAAAGCCAGAGGTTGCCATTGCCAACCAGCTAAACGCTGCAAACCATGGCCGCCTCCGGCCAGTCGTTGCCCCTTTGAACCAGCACTACAAAGCCTTTGCTTCCTGACTCCCACCTGCGGAAAATTGCTTTTGCTGCTGCCCCTGCAAAGACATGCCGGGACAGCTCACCTGGGCGGGGGCTGCCAGCCGAGGGGGACCCCCCCGCGCCCTCCCCGACCTATTTTTAGGTCAGCTTGCTGGTAAAATAAATCTCATGCAATCATGCTGACTGTGGGGATGTATTTCTGGCTGCCTGTCCGTCCGCCCCCAAATGATTTATGCTTTGCCTGGCCAAGTTCAGTGATGGCGATGGTGGGATGAAGGCAGACTCCTCCGCATCCCTCTGCCTGCCAGCCCAGGGCAGCGCTTGCTCCGGGGGTTGCTCGTCATGTAGGATGTGCAGCCTGGCAAGGGAACAGATTTCCACTCTCATTCTCCTCCTTTTTCCTTGCGTGACATTTTTACTTCCTACAAAATTGTGTATGCCCTCCGGACAAGTGATTAAATTAGAAGATCAACAATACATGAAGAAGGAGTGGGATCAATTCGCAGAGAAGTGGCTGAAAGCAGTTTATTACATCTTTTATCTTTTTTTGCTGGGAGATCATTTGCCAAATCATTAAAAGAAAAATCGAGTGAACAGGATGACCAGCAACTAAAAATTGCTTTTTTTCTTCACAAATTGATGTGATGACAATAATATTTTGAATAAAATAATTAAAAAAAATAGATTAGCTAAGACTCCTTTTGAGGTCAGATTCTGAGCTCAGTTACCCAGTAGCTCACTACTTTACTGTAGCAATTCAAGCCATCATGTTCTCATTTACCACCAAATAAGTGGACAGGGCTCCCATGGCAGCTCGTCCGACGACAGGCTATCTATGTGCACCCGGTGCCTGCTTCCCAAAATACAAACCACCAACCCCTTCTCTGCTTGCACCACCAGATCAAGACTCAAAGCATATTGTCCATCAACATGCAGGCAGTGTGACAGTGCTTCTTGCACCTTACATTTACATCCACTTTCCCCTCCTCCTGCGCCAGCAGAAGTCCAGAAGTAAGAATAAAGCAAGTAAGAATAAAGTAAGAATAAAGCCCTATTTCCAAAAGAAGCTTCCAAAATGAGAGAAGTTGCCAGTTTTTATCAAGTAATAATTTCCAGGTGCAGTGAGCTGTCAAAGCACAAGATGTGCTGAACTGGGCTGGGAATAACATTGCTGAAATCACAAAAAAAATACAGCAAATCCCGGTGAAAGAAACCCTTAGAGCTGCAGGAGGAGGAGGAGGGACATCAGGCTTGTTACTTTTTCCTGAATTTCTTTTGCTTGTTTTTAACCTTATTTGAGCTGCTCGTGACTGGCAAGAGCTTCATCTTCTGCTTGAATCTATCTGGATTCAGGATATGCAAGCCAGAGAAAGATCCAAAGCCTGTCAATTATCAGCAGACAGGAGATGATAACACACTTGAAATAGGTCCAACATTTAAAAACCCTTGCTGTAAAAAGGCAAAAGATTATTCAATCACAGAAAACAACAGTGCAAGACCTATTAGGGCTGGGTCACCATGTTTTCACTGAGACCTGTATCTTCTGCTTTTGCTCCATCATCTGCTACTCACATGATTCTAGTCTTTAACCGTATCTGATTAGGCTTGTTTGTGTGCCTGGTGCTATTATTTTTTGTTTGAATGAGTGCCTCCTGTTTTCTTCTATTTCCCAAAATATAGCTGAATTATCTCCTTTCACCCAGATCTTGGACGCCTGGTTATTCCCCTGCTGCGTGGTAAAACCGAGCATCCTCGTGGTTATCGTTTTATGGCTGGGATGGGAGAAAACAAAACTCATTTTCATGCAAATCCCCACTGTCTATCAGACATCATAGTTGTCAAGCAGGTCATTATAGGCCTACTGTGTAAAATGAAGATTACTAATTAGAGTTGAAGAAATAATTCGCAACAAATAATTTATCCAATGAATTTAGGGTTTTTTTTCTCCTTTTGGAGTCTTGTGAGCAGGTTGTTACTTTGCCAGACCTGGCCATTATTTGAAATGTTTTTAACTCATTACACTCATTGAGATTGATTCTGATTTTTCAATATTATTTTTCTGAGCTAGATGATTAGCTGGTGTTGATCACAGGGTATGGGACTTATCTTTTTGCTCAGGTGTCAAAATATGGCTGAAATAAATAAACGCTGGTATATGCTTAAAAAGTATGCTCCCTGAACACTGATTTGTGTTTCTGCGAACATCACAACACAAGAGTAGTTTGGGAATTTCTCATTAAAATACATTTATCCAGCTACAAACATAACTGTAAAATCCAAAATTTTACCCTGAGCAAATCTTGCATAAGGCAAAAAGAGCCTCCAGCCCGTGGTGTGTTCTGCAAGTCTTGTGAACGAGTGTCACCAAAACAAGGAGCTTATGCTGCAGGGAAAAGGGGAGAAAAAACATCTGGCTGCTAACGTCCCCAGAGGCCCGGCAGGACCCATCCCTTAAATACCGAAGTAACTGAAAATGAAAACTTATATGTCGTGATTCATAGTCACAGGAAACAGGATTTAGCAAAATCTGATCAGTTCACTATGATGGAAAATGTCAAAATATGGATTTTGGATAATTTTGATTGACCATTTCTCTCCAACCCGTGACACATTCTGTTACTTTGACTCAAAATGTTAATCTGATTCAGCTTGAAAAGAGAAACTGAAATTTTCTATCGATTTTCATCCTGTTACAAAAGTCAATTTCTACAGACATTAATTCCGGTATGATGCACTCTATGAACATTCAAAGAAAGGTGGAGCACGAAGAAAGGAGCGAAATTCACCCCGTGAATTAATTCCAGCATCCAAGCACATGTTCACAGGGAACTATTTGCAATATTCACCACCTTTATTAATAATGTGGGGCAAAATCACACCTATGGCTGATACTACAAAATCCTGGATTGCGACGGAACAGCTTCATTTTCATCCCTGCTAATGAAGAATATGGAGAGCAGTCTTGGGGCGGGGGGGTTTAAGAGAGTTTCAATGAATTAAAAAAAGACAATTTGTACCAGACTCTTCAATCCCATCTGCTTCATATCTGGAGCACTTGGTGTTCCCTGCACTGACTCACTCGCCTTTGTGTTTGCAGGCGAGAGAGGCAGCATCGGAGGGATGGGAGACGGAGAGATACTTAGCAGGAAAGGGCGGAGGGAGGGGGGGGAAAGCAGCAAACACTCAAACCTTGCTTGTCTAGTCTAAACAGCTCCCAGGGCAAAGATGCAAGGCTGATAAAGCTGCCAAGAGGGGAAAGCTGGCTGGGGAGAAGCGGTAAAGATTCTTTGCGTTGTGGCTTCTCCACAGACCTTCCACTCTTCCAGAGCAAACCTCAGAGAAGTCAGGGCAAGCTTGTGGAAACCAGGAGTTTTCTCCCAGAAATGAGACGTTTTGGAGCGTGGCTGCTGGGCATGCAGTGTTGGAGCCTTTTATGGCTTCCTCACCTATGGTCTTGGCTAAGAGCAGCCAAATCTTTGTTCGCTGTCACCGGGGAAGGGGAGATGGTCCGCAGCATTTATGCGGACTGAATAGCACCGGTGATGGGGGACAGGGTGGCCCTGGGGAAGGAGAACCAAGCAGCGTTGAGGGACATGGGCTGCATTGCCATCTCAGCCACCAAAGCTGTGTGCAACCCTGGATAAATCTCATTTCCACCTGTAAACTGGGAATAACCGCTCTTTCTCAAGAGGTTCTTCTAGTTCCGTGGATAAGGCATTTTATGGAAGACCTAACTGAGTATTTTGGTACACAGATAATAGACACACATAGAAAGGAGCCCGGATCAACCCCCAAACCAAGGGAAATCTTATCCTAGGTATGCCAGCCCACCTCTTTCCCCGACTCTCTCTCTCTCACGTGCAAAACAAGTGCAGCCTGAGCAATATTTGACTCTGCGTCAGCCCAGTTGGACCCACAGCCTCTGCGTGGGTTTGGAGCGAGGAGAAATGGGCTCGACCACCTTTGCAGTGGAGGCCATCCCCTTCAACCACCTCCCGGTGGGAACGGAGCCTTTCACAGAGCTGCATCGCCACTGGGGAGACAATAGCAGCGCAGCTGCAAACGCAGCACTTCTGTGTTTAAATACATGTGCCCCCAGAGTGAGCATAGGTTTAAAAAAAAAAAGCACACCAAAAAAACCACTGAAGAGAAAAACGACCTTATTCAAAGCTGGCTGAACTCAATGGGAAGACTCCCCCGGAATTTCAATGAGCTTCAGCGAGGCCCGTGGGGCCGGATTAACATAAGAGCTGGGAGGAAGATTTCCAGGTGCTCCCCACACCCAGGGCCAGGTTTTCCAAGAAGACTCAGCACCAACATGTTTTGCCCTCCAGCTCTGTGAGGTGTTTACAGCCAGGCAGCCTGGCAATGGCAAGAAGAGCTTCTGCACTGCGTAGGAAACCCTGGCTGCTCAAGATATACATATATATTTCTAAAGGACATTATCTAACTTTCCATCCATGGCAGAAGAGATGCTGCACAGCTTGTCCCAGATGTGCCCAGCTGGCTGAGACACGCACTGGTGCTGCCAGGGCAGGCGCCGGCACAGGGTTCTCCTCCCCAGCCAGGCTTGTGATGTCTTGCTGGGGTCTCCTCGCTGTGGCTGGGAGAGCCGGGATTGCACCCCCAGTGTTGGCTGGGGATGGGGATGGGATGGGGATGGGATGGGGATGAGGAGGAGGAGGAGGAGAGCAGCAGCTCCGGCAGAGACCTGCCCTCCTTTGCAGGACTGCAGGAGGGTAGATGTGCATCAGCCCACAAAACTGCAGCCCCTCCTTGGCATGGGCAACTCGGCTCTTGTGCTGGGGAAAAATTCCCCCCTGATCCCTGTGTTCTCTCTGCAGATTCTGGACCAGGAGGAGGGACCCGGCGCTACATCCCTGCGCC
Organism: Aramus guarauna; assembly: GCA_013400195.1. NCBI lineage: Eukaryota > Metazoa > Chordata > Aves > Gruiformes > Aramidae > Aramus > Aramus guarauna. The sequence goes on along the minus strand of VXBL01006287.1, from coordinate 1,345,945 downwards.
GCAAACATTTCCTATCTCAGGACCCTCAGCATGACATTCCTGGTCTCGTGTGGCCAGACCCTGTGAACACTAAAGAAAGAGCAGCAATTACTCTTAATACTGCAGTTACTCTTGTTGTTGCGGTGGATGGGGGTTTCACCATCATGTCTGGTTTCAGCCGGCAGAAAACCAGGAGTGAATCCCACCAAAATCTCATCGAACCATTGCTGGGTCTATCAGCAGGCAGCAAGCACGGCTGGGAAGGCACTGACATTTGCAGGAGGTTTTATACAGCCAGGAGGTATTTAACCCTTTCTCCCTGCAAGTTATTAAAAAAAATGAGTATTTGAGAGCTGAGAGAGCAGAAAAACAAATCAGAGCTGATTAGGCTAATTCCCAAAAGCACAGTAACTCAGTGAAGGTCTCTGAAGAAAGAGGCTTCATCCTCACCTCCCAGAGACATGCCCGTGTGTCTGCAATAGCTCTCCTTATTTTAACGGGGACCCGAATTTGAATTGCAATCTGGTTGTCCGTGCTACTTTGGATTGAATACAGCTGGTACCTCACAGCGGCTGCTGCCACGGGAATCTCGCTAATGACAGCACGATCCGTCCCGCTCTGACTCTGAATCGAACACCTAACTGGGAGTCAGCCCGACCAGGAGAGCCCTGCCGCCGTCTCATCGAAGACCTCAATGCTACCTGTGCAACCTCCCCCTGCGCTTTTGTCCTTCAGCTGAAATTTTTAATGAAATCCTAGAATTAGCCCATCCAAATAATTTATTTATGGGTTTATTGTGATGACCTGGTAACACTTGAGGTCGCTGCAAAGGTACCGGTGTAACGCAAGGCACAACCAGCCCTGACCGTGGCGCTGAATCTGAAATACCTAAAGATATTCTTGCCAGCATTATTTCTGTGTTTTTTTTTTTTTTTTTTAAATGCTGAACTGTATATTTTAGAATACACAGCTGTCTTTGTTCAGAATAAACCAAAAATAGCAGATTTTCCTCTGCTTAGCTGGGTGTTAAATTATTTACATTTCAAAACCCATAAGTAGAAACAATGACTGCATTTCCAGAGCCTGCTCCTGCTGTCAAATATCCTTTTCTCTTCTGCAACCTAATTTAGACTTCCTTTTTAGAGTTGCAGTTTAGCTCCATTTTCAATTATATTAGAGAAACCAAGATTTCAGCCCATTATCTCATCATTTCCTTGAATAGCGACAAGCGATGTTCTCTGTGAAGGCAAAGACAGGCCTCATGGTGCCCACACAGGTGGTGGCCCGTGGCCAGGGAAGCTCAGGGAGGAGGCGAGGAGGATTCAGTCCCCGAGGTCCCTTTGGGTTTGGGCCACGGGAAGACACTTTGCTTCGCCCATGCAATCCCTGCGAGGATGTCCTTGTCCCCTCCATGGGCAGCGGGGAGCCTCTCCAGGGAGATGCAGTGGCAGAGGGTACTGCCCACGGTGGGTTGTCCTCCCTACGTCCCCCACCTGGGGCCACCGAGGTGGGTGGTGCTCCTTGGGGTACTTGTGCTGTTGGGACACCAAGCCTGGCTGGGTGGACATGGCCGCTAAAGTAAACCCAGAAGAAACTGCACTGCCATAGAGGGTACTGAAAACCCAAGGAGAAGCCCCAAGGCATGGCAGGACGCCGCAACCTGAGATGCTTCTTGTGGTCAGGGCTGCTGGAGACCAGCCCAGATCAACAAAGTTGCTTTGATAAGGGTGCAAGTTGGGACCTGAACAAGAAAAGGTCTCAAATATCACATAATTTCACCAGGCTGCTTCTCTGATGGGCTGGCTGAGCCTCAGCATTTCTCTACAAAACCCCAAACTCCCTTTGGCACCTTCCCGCTTCCCGCTCGCCCCTGCCAGGTGCTTTGCACTGCCGTTGCCAAAACCCTTGCGCAAGCGCCAGCCACCTTTGCCCCGTTCCCAGTTAGATCCCCGTGTGCGTTACCGCTGACAGAGGTTCTGCCTATCCGAACGGCGGTGGGAGCAGAGCGGCAACGTGAACGCCCTGGCCGAGGAACATCGGCTTTAGGTCATTTTCTGCGTCAGTTCACTGAAATTCATTATGTTTGTTACTCTTGTAGCAAACCAGCATCCCAGCGGTGCATACTCTTCTTGGACGTTTATAAAAGGAATATCCTGCATCTAACTGGAGCCTCAGTGTTGCCAGCCCTTGTGATTTTATTACGAATCTTCTGATATTTGGAATTTTTCATAAAGCTGCGGCTCTTGGATGCAAGTAATTAAGTGAGACTCTCAGCTTTCACTGAAAAATGAAAGGAAGTTTCTAGTCCTTGTGTTTGAGAATAGCTGGAAAATGTGCCTAAAGGCACAGACTCCAAAAGGCGAATTAAAAGAACCAATATGTTTTATTTCTTTTTAAAACAATTGTGATTTAGGGACGGGAATGGGGGGCTTGATTCATGATTTATAGATTCTGCGCTTGGCAGCTCTCCAGCCTCAGCGACGGTTCTGTGCGGAGGGAGCTGGGGCTTTTCGAGAGCTGCTCGGCGGTTTTCACCTGGTTCCACACAGCGCTTTTAAACAAAATCCCAAAAAATCTATGTAAGATGTATGCTACAGAAGGCACAATTTAAAAACTCAGTATGTGCTCAGTTTTTATAACCTGGTAAGATCTGAAATCTCATGTGTGCAGATTCAAATGGGAGATACCGTCACTCTGCCAACATGCTGAACAACATTTCAGTGGGGTGGGTGGCACCGAAGGTTTGAAAAAATGGGTTTCTGCGTGTATTTTGGAGGGCTCAGAGCTGGGACTGGCCCTTTTTTAAATCCTGCTGGTATACGCATCACCCCTGTAAATTATTTCTTAACCTCGCTGCTCCCTGTCCGCCCAGGAAAAGCACCCCGCGCCCTGCCGTGCCTTCCCTCCACGGAGGCTGTCCCGGGGGCTGGGCTGATCCGACGCCAGCTGAAATCCCTGCAAACACTCCAAAAGGCTCCACAGGCCCCAGCTCCGGCTGCGGCTCTCTCTTCCAAGCGGTTACGGATGATGAGACGTGAATAGGCATTAACAGCTTTATTGCCCCATAATACCCAATGCACAGTGAATATTCCTATTAAAAAGTTGTTTCTCGGGAAGGTGCTAGACCGGATATACATGTGCTGCACGTGTTTGTTTTAAGAAGAAACACCTGAACTGCCTTTCCCAATTTATGAGCTAAAAGACTGTGAAACACCATCACACCGTGCCGGCCCCGAGTTATGGGAGCACAAATAGGTGTCAGTAATTGTGAACTACACACACCCGTACCAGGGAGGCTGGGGGGGGGGGATTTGTATAACGGGAGCAAATTGGAGATGTTCTTCTTGCAGGGATCTGGTTAGGGATGCAGCTGTGGTGCCAGGTGAACCCCAGCTGAGCCTTCCCCCAAAATTGCAGCTGAGTTTTCTTTGGAGAGGGGTCCATGTGGTTTTGGGTCGAGGCTCTCCAGTGCTCCTTCCCTCACTGGGCAAGGACGGGGCTGTTGGCTGGGATGAAGCATTTCTGGAGGGCATGAGACCCGTCACCTTATGCTGAGGCACCTTCTGTAGAGAAAAGGCATCAAGCAGACATCGTAGCTTCAACGCCAGGGTTGGAACAGGTCTCTGCATGGGTTGCCTGTGTTGGTCCTCGTTTCTGGAGTACACCCTTCATGATGGGATTGCACCAACTTTCTGGGTCCGGACCTGGCTGGCAGCACGCCTTTCCTGCTCCTTATCCCATCCTGATGCCGGCACGGCCTTGTGGTTTTTCATGGGCCACGAACGCTTCTCCTCCAGGTATTCCTTGGGCTGTTTGTGCTGTAGCACCAATCGCATCTCGGGGAAGCAGCAGGACTGTGCTGGGTGTTTGCTGCAGGGATGTCAGAGGCCACCGTGGACGAAAGTCCTGCAGGGTTTGGTCCCGAATCGCAGAGCTGTGAGCAAACCCCTATGTGCAGGCATTGCTCAGCAGGAACATCCCAACCACGTCTACCCCAGCCATGGGGCAGGACATTCCCACGCCCCTTCCCTCTCACCTTGAATTTAATTTCATTTTTTTTAGTGGAAAAACTTGTCAGAGGCGGCTGCAAGCAAAACAAAACCCCACCAAAGCTCATCTGCCAGCGAACGCCTGCGAAGCGAGGGTCTGACTTCGCTCGTCGGGTGGTGTAAACCGGAGCCCCGGCATAGCCGGGGTGTAAGCGGTGTAAATAAGAGGATGCTGCTGCGTGGCTGAAACTGGTGCTGCTGGGGGAGGCAATGTAAACAGGTCCACCTTAAACTGCAGAGAGCACCTTAAGTTTTCTTCTGGCCTCCTGCCACCTAAACTGCTCCAGGCTGAGCTTTAATCAGAAGGAAGCCTGTGCTTTGCACGGTGGGGGAAGGGGTGGCCAGAAGGACACTTCTCCATCGATTTTTTAATTTTAAAAGTTTATTTCTTGGGTGGTGGTTTGTTTGGTTGTTTGGTTTTTCTTTTTCCTTTCCCTTGACACAATAAATTTCAAATTGGTTTTGCAATCCTCTCTCCCCCATCTTTGTACTCTCCCTCTCAAAGGTAATTGGGCCGAGAGGTTTCATTTGTCCCCCCCGCCCCGGCATCCCTTGGTCCCCTTCGATGCTCTCTGAAGGGGGTTTTCCAGAGCTGGGCTCTGGGCAGGAACATGCCGAGGGAGAGGCAGATCCATCCGAGGACCCTCGGGGAGGAGACGCATCCTGGAGCCCAAGACGTGCCCAAATGGGCACGTCTTGG
>VXBL01006287.1:1266828-1341196 GCA_013400195.1 Aramus guarauna | reverse complement strand
TCTTGGGCTCCAGGATGCGTCTCCTCCCCGAGGGTCCTCACGTGAAGCCTGGGTGCCCTTTGCTAAGCACCCTCAGCCCAGGGCCGTGTCCCCAAATCCGCTGGTTCTTCCTCCAGCCCAGCGGATGAGAATGTCTATTTTTCACCAGGCATTTCCTGCTAATCAGACCATTAGTCCTTGTGCTGATTAACCAGCTAGTTTCTCAATTTAATTAAAACATATGCTTTTTTTTTTTTCTTTTTTTCTGAAGAGCCAGAGGTTTCAATCGTTTTTTATTCTTATCATTCCAGATCTGATTGGCATTAGCCGTAAGTATCAGCGGGAAACCAAAGCAATTAACCCTTTCTCTCGCTGAGGGGTGGGGGGCATAAAATATATCATCAGCTATTTTCCCAGGGACACTGCAGATTTTTATAACACTGCTTTGCTCCAGAGCCTGGAGATCTCAAAACATTTATCCTTACTTTCACAGGGTTGCTCTGTTTCATTAAAAGACAATGCAAAAAGTATGCCAACAAGGAAGCCTAGCACAAAACCAGTATCATTATGCAGAGAAAGCAACATAGGGCCAGATCCTGATCGGAGAGCAAAGCGGATCGGGTGGTTTAGGATAAATTTCTTTGGCTGCGCAGGGTCCTCTCGGTCCTGCCAGCCCTGCCGACGCCGTGGGCAGTGCTCCTGCGTGCAGCCCACGAGCAAGCGCTGAAGTGGATTTGTGCGCTGTTGCAGCCTGGAAGAGCCTTTGCAGGTCACGCCACGTTTTTCGGCTGTTGGAAAACAGGAGATTTCAGCAGCCAAGCAGGAATTTAGGGTGGGGAGAGACGTGATCTGTCGCAATTAACCCCGAGCAGCGGGTGTACAAGGACGGAAACGTTCAAATGTTTGTTTTACAGCGAAAAGGGTGAGCGCTTGGCTCACCTACGGTGGTGTGGCCGTACCCAGCCATGCTCATGAGATACAGGAGGAGGATGCTGAGCTCGGGCTGGCCGGCAGCACCACAGCCAGTGAGTCCAGCTCTCGGAGCATCGGCCCCGTGCGCTGCAGGGGAATTTGGGACAGGGCTCTTTTTTAAGTACGGCTTTGGTATCTCATTACCAACCTCAGAAATATTTGGCTATAACTTACTTTTGAGGTTTGGGCTAAGTCCAGAGACTCCAACAAGAGAAAAGTCAAAGCTAAATAAACGAGTTCAAGTTCAAACCTCTCCAGCCCCGGCCGTGGGGCGTTCCCCTGCTGCCGCCCGGGGTGCTGGGAGAGCCCTTCTGCAGAGAAACTGCTGCACAAAAGGGTTTGGAAAGTGTTTTCCAGAGGCAGTTAATGGCCCGTCTTTCATCTTGCAAAAAACCCCAAGCTAATAATTTGCTCCTCTCTGTTTCTCCGTGATGGCAAGCTGCGCTTCTTGGGATTTATTTCTTTCCTCCCCACCTGACCGTGTTTCCCACGGCTCACGGGGGCACAGCCTTCTCATTGCCACATGTTTTACCCCCTTGCTAGCACGGAGTAAACAGGCGCTTTGTAAAATATCTTCCACTTTACTTCTGCTTTGTGTTTCCTGTTCAAGGGCCACAGCGGTTTGTGCTCGGAGGCAGCCACAGCCCTGCCAGAGGTTAAACCCTGCCCACGCCTCCCCAAATGCAGAGACACCCTTGCAGAGATGTGAGCTAAACCCTCGGCCACCCCTGCACCCCTGAGCCTGGAAAAACCTTTCTCAAGCCCTGAGAGCGTCAAGGCATTTGTTCTCTGCTTTGCACGCTGCAGTGAGGTTCCCCTTCAGCAGGGCTCCTCCTGCACCCGCTTCGCCCAGCATCGTGGTGGTTATCAGTGGATCCCGCGGCCTTCAGGGAATTGCATAGCCTGCTGCTTTTTGTTTCATGTATTGCTCCCAGCAGGAATGGTTTCCTACCCACCTTCCCAAACACATATGGCTGGATGGGTATAAGCAAACATAGATTCACATGCTGGAGAAGAACTGCCTGAAATCTCTCGGATGGGATCGTGTTTGGTCCCCCTGGGAATGTCCATGCAGGAGCACTAGGCAGCCTCTCGCCCCGGCACTGGCAGCAGCGCACCCCAGCTCTCTGCTTTCATTTCGGCCATCCCCTAGGAGCTCTACTGGGACAAGGACAGTCACAGTGGTCCAGGTCTGGCAAGTTATATTTTCCACGGACAAAATTTCCTCGCCTTTTGCATGCACACGAATTGCATTTGCACTGAAGGAATTGCACCATGATATGCACACGTACTTGTGTGTGCAACAGCAGAGTGTGCTCGGATAGTCACACACCACTGTTTTTTTCCCCCTCAGCAATGCCAGCTCCATAACTGGGGTTATGGAGAGGGACTAACTGACCAGCCCATCTCTCTCTGCATGGGGACACGATGATCCCCCAAACTTGGATGCCTGGGACCTGCCACTGGAGAGGTTAGCTCACACCAAGGTATACGTAGATGCACGCAAGCGAGCTGCTTTGAAGAGTGTCCTCTACAAGGGAAACGTTGGCTTTCTGTGCTGGTAGCAATTTTTTCTGCTTGAATTGCTGTAACATCAGCCAAATAAGGAGGGATTGCAAATGATCACAAAAGCAAGGGAACTCCTAGGGTTCAACATGCCGGGAATATCAAGCTACTGTCTGGAATAATACAAAAAAATGCGGTTGATTCATTCCTGCAGCCCCTGACATATAAATTAGGTAACTAACCTGACCTGTGACTGTTTCTCCAAGAGACCGGCTGAGACATGACAAATATGCCTTTCAACATACCAGGGCTGATTGCTAAGAGCACTATGGGAATAGCTCAGAGCCTCACGTTTACATTACAAAAAACAAGACGCCACTTAAGGCAGACCATGCTGATCTCGGAAAGCCCTCGGGTCCGTCCGCCTGGCTGCAGAAGAGCCATGCCAGGAGCCCTCGGCATGGCCGGATGGGTGATTTTCAGGGTGTCTTCAAGAAAAATGCTCATTCTCATTCACAGGAGAAGGACTTTGCACTGATTTTTGTTTAAATGATGGACTTCAGGTTTGGGGGCGGGGGGGCGGTCCTTGCTGGTTGTTGATGTGGGCACAGGGTATCCCTCCAGCTCCTGGAGTGGGTAAAGGAGAATTCCCCTTCCCAGGGGCCAGGAGCTGTTGCACGCAGGAGTCAAACCTCTCCACCCCCTGAAGTCATGCTTCATTTATTGCATGTTGACAGACCTCAGAGCAGGGCAGCTCCCGCTCCCCCTGACAACGCTGAATCACTCATGGGAAATGTTGGGTTCAGCACTTGCTGGGGAGGGGCTGGGCAGAAAATACTTGTTTGAACTATTCCCTATCTGTGATAAGGCCATAAAACCTGTATGCGTGTCCCAAAGCCGGAGTTGTAAAGTGTCCAAGCCGAGGAGGTGGTTGTGGGGTCGGTACCTGGTAGCCCTCTAGAAAGCAGTGGGGCTGGGGCGATGAATTAAACCAATGCTTCACCCCAATGCAACACCTTGCACTACACTTATTCCCCACTAAAACAAGGGCAGGAGCACGGCACTGGTGACACAGTTTAGCTGAGACTCTGCAGGTGAGCGTGGCCACAGATGGGGCTGGGGGAGATTTTACAGTGCTCGTGGCCTGGGAGTCAGAGATTCAACAGGGCAGATTTCCACCCAGCACCTGTTCACCCCTATGGATAGCTCAGACAGTTGAGGCTGGCATCACTTTGCGATTGCATCCCCCTGCTCACCTTTCCTACCTGCCCTGCTCCCCCCAAGGGCACCTGCCCACACCTGTGTAAAACACCCCACAGCCTGGGCAAAACGTGCCTGTGCAGAACATGCCATCGCCTGTCTGGTCCCCTCCACAGCCACATCTTCCACTTGCAAATTTTGACTAGGTGGGAAAGGTCTGACCCAGCCTCTGGGCATCCTGCACCAGCATCTCCCACTCTGCTCAAGGGTGCAGGTCCCGACAAGGCAGTGGTCCCCACACTGCATGTTTCCAGGATGAATTTTTCCCAGCAGAATCACCCAGGCTCACTTCAGGCTTTGCTAATGATTCCTATTCCTCTCCCATCTGCCCAAGCCATTTCAATCCTTGAGTTTCAACATGCAATTTCACAATGTGTGGCTTTGTTTCAAAGGGTGACCAAACTGCAAATCAGCTTCTTCAAATCCCCAGTCATGCGCTTTACATGAAGCAATTAAACTGAGCAATAAATATCACTTTGTTGTGAACGAGCCTCCATTTCCTTTTCTATTTTAATAACAATAATGGTCAAACTTCTGTTTAAGAAGCAGTTTCTGGTTCTATTAGGAAATGTGCCAACCTATTCAAAGAGACACAAGATTTGTATGGAGAGGTAATAGCTTTTATTAGGCTAAATTATATAATTAGAAAAAAAAGCCAAGCTTTCACGCACACAAGCCCTTTTTCAGGTCTGGGGAGAGACAATGTCTCCTGGCAGCTGCCGAACAGCTGTATGTCAGGTATTGCTCTAAACCAGGTCTCTTTGATCAACGCTGCTCTGCCTAGGGCATGGTGTCTGCACGGGGAACAGGCACCAGTTCCCACACTTGCCTGGGCTGAGTTTAAGGAGGACAGCTCTGGTTTGAGCAATGTGCGTCCTCAAGTTACACTGAGCATAGTTTCAGTGTTAGCTGTATTTTTTTTTTTTTCAAGTTTGTTACAGCTTTAGGGAAGAACTCTGTCCTACAGCAGCCACCTCCCTTTCAGTACTGCAGCCGTACGAACAAAAATCTGTGTTAAATACAGACTAACCCCAAATGGCCTGGCTCTCCTGTTGTATATAAAGAGCTCACAGCTTAAAAAAAAGTAATTTTCTGAACATCCAAAATGGGCGCATGGGATTCCCACAACTTCTTCTGGCACAGCCTTTGCTTCATCTTTCAGACTGGAAACCTCTTGGGGCAGGGACCATGGTTTTAATTATACACAGCTCCCAGCTGAGCAAAGCCATCAGTCCCTATTAAGTGAATAAATAATTACTTCAGTGAAGCACAACTCATTCCTGGCTCAAACCCATTACTGAAGTGTTCATAGGTCATGGCATATTTGTAAGCATAACTTAAATAAGATATGCGGATTGGGCAGCCCATCAGCAAAGATGTCAAATTAACCTCCAAATCCTGTAATATATTTTGGTGCCAGATGCTTCAATTTATTAGTGACACACAGCCATTGTTATCAGCATTGTTATCAGCTGCTGCAGGAGCACAAGACCATGTCACTGGACTCCATGTGAGGATGGATGTCCCAAGAGTTTCTTCGAAGACTGTGGGAGAAGAGCCAGGTGGAACTGCTGACATCTCACAGCACAGCTGGCCTGGGCCAGTACTCTTCAGCAAAGATGAAACACAGGATCAACCCCTCTTCATTAAGGGATCAGATCCCACAAAAAGAGACTACGGTCCTGGACTGCTCCCAGCAGCAGCAGCATGCAGGTTTAATGCCTAAGTGGGTCGGGTGCTGAGACATCTCCATGCCCATGACCCATCACAGCCACAGTAAACTGTCTTTTAAAGTTGAATCACCAGCAAAGGTTGATTTGGGTGTGTCTGTCACATCCCCTTTTTATGCTAGCCACTAATTTACAGAAGAGTAAGAGCTAGATGGGAAGAGGATAATTGGGGCAGGGATGGACATGAATGGGACAATTCCAAGGAGAAAAATATACCTGCCCGGGTGGAATACCAGGTTTCCCACTTGTTTTACTTTGAGCCTGCAAGCTCCTGAACAATGTTTATCCATGGTTTATTTGTGATCAGACCTTGGAGTAATAAATAAAGTGCCCGCTCCCACTCATGCCCTATGGGCTAAAGGTTTTTTTTCTCCTCACATCCAGCTCTAAAAACCAACTGACACTTTTGGTATGCAGCTGCTGCTGGGGGGTTGGATGCGCACTCTGGCTGGGTCCCAGATCTTCATCTCCCATGATGATGTCTCCTACCATAGCTCAGCCTCCTGCTTTGCTGGCAGTAGCTTTCCATCAAGCACGAGAGCTGCCGGCTCCATCCTCCCCCTCACTGCGATACTCCCTGTTTTAAATCACTCCGAAGCTTTTGAGCAGCTGTTTCAGATCACCTTCAGCCAAAGCCTCCATGCCCAGCCATGTTGGACATCACTCCGTGTGTTTCTGAGCTACTCTGCCATCTCAGTCACACTTTCATCTCAGAGTTTTATCACCATAATTTTCCCAAAAGTTGCTGTTGCCTTTATGAGCTGCTGTGCATGCTCAGGCACCGCTGACTAAACAGCAAAGTCTCCAATTGCTCTCATCATCCCATCATTCACTGTTGACATCACCATACATTGCCTGTGTGCTGCATCACCAACGTAGCTTCTTCCTAGTTCATGCATCTCCCTGGCACTGGCCAGACTGGGGATCACAAGCTTTATAGACAGATACCACCTCATGGATATTTTATTCGGGAGCTTACACAGAATATCCACGTCATGCCCTCCCATGCCACCAAACGCTACATGCTGTGTATTAGAATTGTTCAAAGAAAAAAGAATAAAAATCACAAATGCTACAAATATACAGCAGGCAGACATCAGAGAAGTCTCAGGACCCAGAGTCAGGAATCTTTTTGGGTAAAAAGGCAGAGATTATTGCAGGAAGTCTGAGAACAATGCTTGACTATTTAAGGACAACAGCGTTTCCTTTCTGAACATCAGCATCATTTATTTGTTTTGGAGTCCAGCCAGATACCATTTGATGCCTGTTCTCCTGTTAAGGTGGAAAAGTATTTGCAAGAACTTGCTCAATGTTACCAAAACATAACTGGCCTATATTTCTATTCATGCACATTAATGCCTCATAAACCATCCGTGATTGCTGCAAGATGTTACGGATACCAGAAATATAAATGAATTCAAAAAGCTGTAGAATTCTTGAAAAAAGGCCGATTCAAATCAAATGTCACAGATTACTGGCAGCTGGAAAGATATGGTCTGACCACTGTTGCCTTGTCCTAATACTCTTCCCAAGCCACCCAGCATTAGCATTTGAATAAAGATGGGATATAAACGGGCTTTTGCAATGATCTCGTGTGACATCTTTATGCTCACGTATGGAAGAGGTGCATTTTCTAGCCCCGCTCTTTTCTGAGCAGGGCTGCAATCAGCCTCCGTGCCAACCCCACCACCGACTTCTGAATTCTTCTACCACAACATCAGATTTCAAAGCAACATCCAGAACTAACCACACACTGGCTTTGAAGGCTTCATTACCATTCTACAAGGAATGCTTAAGTCTAAATAGTTATTAGTCTAGCTGACAACTTGAGGAAGAGATAGGGAATACGGTGGTCCTGTTCTGCTTCCAAGCAAGACCACCTCTTTCAGTCTCTGACAGTGCTGGGCTGCAGCATCTCTGCTATGGAAAGTTTTAACTGACCTCTAACTCTTCCTTTCCATCTTGCAGCTTTCTGTATGTTCCAAGACTGCCATTGAAAGAGCCTAAAAAAACCTTTCTAGTGCCTACTTTTGAGAACAGCACCCTTTCAGCTGGAAAGCATGGTACAGGAAGACATGGAATGGTAATGTTACCTCTCAAAGCCTACTAAAAGCAGCAGTTATTTTCCAAATCTTTAGCTGAGTATGTAGGAAATTTTCATGCAGTCCTCATAGCCTACCTAGCAGAAAGGGGTCTTCCCCACAGCTCGGCAAGGCAACGCAATGCTGTGCTATTTAAAACAAAATGAGATCCCTGGTCTCTATGCAGAGCACTGATATGCCTCCAAGGAAAATTACAATGAATGCATGGAAGAAAAAAAAAAGTCAGGTGACTACCATCACACACAGGTTGGCATCATACTTCCATGGCAGATAACAAGCACAACCAGACAAGCACTTGCATTTCCACACTTTGATGTGGTCAGGGCACTTTTCTCCTAGATGGGACAGAAGTCTCATTCCTATGCTCAGGTATTAAGTCTGCTCTTCCCTTATTTGTGAAAATGTCTAAGTCCCCACAGACTAAGGAATGAGAAACAATTTCACACCAGCAGCGCAGCATTTCTTATGCTTTATCTCTGACCTCACTCGCCACGTAAAAACTTTCCACCACCCCATCATAAAAACAGAGCAAAAAGGATGAGATGCAGGTGACGAGTCATGACCAGTCATTAGGGTTAAGTTCCACAGGCTTCAGTAATTCACAAGAAAGGACAAAGCAAGCTCCATTTGCCTAAAGAGCCAAAAATTATTTCCAAATATTAACCACGGTAGCAGAAATCACGATTGCTTTGTCAGTCACACGCAACACAAAAAAGTCCAAGCTTTTTTCTGCAAATCAAGTTCCAGTATAATAAACAACTTAACCCTTGCCATTAACCAGAAGTCAAGAAGCCACAGCAATTAGACTAGAAACGGGGAAGAAACAGAGGAAACCAAAATAGCAACAGCACATTCACACAGCACTGCAGAAATGACACAAAACTGGCTGGATTTCAGTGTCTGGTTGCTTTGCAGCTCTAGGGCAGGTCTGGCTGGACAACCTTTAGATAGGAACGGGACTCTGGCCACTCGTCCCTTCTGCTTTTCTTACAGCAGTAGCAGTGGGATTCTGCAGGCCAGATAAAGTTGCCTTGGGGCTTATTCCATTAGAGGCAAGGTGATTTTCTCCAGTTTTTTTAATTAAAAAAAAATCCCTACCTCAACCCAAACACACGTCTCCTGCCCATGTGCTAAATAGCTTAATTTCCCCTTCACTTATACTGCCCTGCAACTGCTTGCATTCGTTATGTCATCACTGATGCCATAGTTTGCTTGAGGCCCTCAGTAATGAAGTGCAAAAAAGGTATTAAAAATACAGGCCACTTCTCTGGCTGACTGAAGACTAGTTTTAATGCAGTGAAGAGAGAAGGAGGTGTTTCTTTCTTCTGCCTAAATAATGCAAGGACTCCACAGGACAGCCTGCAGCATTGGCCATAACCGCTTCCTCCAGACAGCCCCTGCACCCCCCAGTCTGGGGAACTTGTTGGCTTTGGCTTCATTTCCAGCTGGCCTGACCTGGAAACAGGTATCCTGCAGCTTGCGCTGCTCTGATCTTGATTTCTGAAAGCCTGAGATCCCTGATTAAAAAATCAGAAGTCCTGAAGCAATACTAGCATTTCTTTACAACAAACTTTCTTTCTTAGTCACCCATTAGGGAATGCAAACTGTTAATGAGTCTCCTGTAGCTTTTCTCTACTTCTTTGTGGTCAGAGCCCTTAAATTCAGATTGAGTTTGCAACCTCATTGAGTTTCTTTCCTTATTTCTCCTCATTTCTGGTCTTTTGAGGCAGGTTTTTGTTCTGAAGACTAGTCCCTATTTGATATATCATCTTACTGAGGACACGGTTGCATTTGAAAATTACATTTCTTCCTCATTGCTGCATTGTTCATGGAAGTGCTTTGAGTGTTGCAGAGGATCTAGAGGCTCATAGTCCTTACAAGCTTACCTGTTTGTGTAGAGCGCACGTTGTGTCTTTGAAGCGCTTTGTCCCTCCGGTGCTTCCTCCTCCATTTCATGCCCATGTTGGGCAGCTCTTCATCCAAGGATGCAGGAAAATAACAGACTGCTCTATAGCACCAACACTCAACCTGCTTGAAGCTTGACCTCAGCACAAGGTGTTATTTAATATGCTGTCCCTGAGGGGGGCTGGTGCCCTCACACAGGCCCATCCCTTCCCCACAGCCTTCCTCCCCATCACCACCCTGGGCAGCCTTGCTGCTGGTGGGATTGCTGAAGACCCCCTAGGACATGCTGGGAGCCAGGAGCCCTGACACCACAGTCTGGGTCAGACTCACCCAGCCAACAAAATCAACCTGGCCCCTGTGCTTTCTTGTCTTGCTAGAAGTAGGCATATAGAGTGCCTTAATACCCCCATAAGCAAAGACTAGTAGTATTTCCTTAAGCAAAAGCTAGAAGAGCCCTAATTCTGCTGAAAGACTAGAAAACAAGAAAGGAAAATGTGGAAAAGCCCTCTGCTAGGGACCCTCAGTCCCTTTATAGGAGAAGTCTGAGCTGCCCTAATTCTCTTCAGCTGAGCTGGAGGCTGCAACCCATCTGCACCTGGAAACTGGAGCCCTCTGCACGTTTACTGTTCTGGAGGACACCGTGGACTTAATGGGATGGTGGAGCTTGTGGGGGATCATTGTGTGTCTGATGTCTCTGTGGCTCTGCTGAATAACAAAGTGCAGGATAGAATTTTTTTTTTTTTTCTTTCTTTCTTTATCCCCATTGTTTTAGTGAGCTGTGGTTGTATTCCTGGGGCAGAGTCTGCTTTTCAGATTGGCAAACTGTAGGTAAGGCTTTCAATTGATTTATGGCTTGTTTTCCTAGGATGGTTAGCTAGCTAACACAGAAAAGAGAAAAAGGATCTAGACAACATCTATTATCTTGCTTCAAGACCTTTCCAACAATTTTGGCTCAGAGACTAAGGGAAGGCCCCTCTTCCACGTAAGAAAACCAGAAGACAGCAAGAAAAGTGCAGTTGTACTCCTTGGGAGCTGAGGATTTGGGTTTGGAGCTGTTTTAAATTATTTTGTGGGAACTTTAGATGTTATATGCTGAGTAGCTCATAGGCTTGCATGTATCCTCACAGCAGCCGTAAGAAATAAGGAAATACTGATTCTGCCTTACACTCAGAGAATTGAGGCACAGAGACATGTGAGGGCTTGCTAATGGGAAATGCAGAGCAGCGACCTGCCCATGGTGGAGCATCCTGCAGGAGAGCCATAAATGACTGTGGTCCTCCAGCTACCACTGCAGCACCCTGTCTGATGTTTGGCTCAAAGGCAGCTTTCTTCCCAATAACCAGGGTTCCCTGGCACTGGCCCAAACCACAGTGTTGAACCAGAGCTTCAGACCTGTCCTGTGATGAGGTGCATCAGGCTTTCCATTTCTCCATTTTCACATGGGACAGCCCATTGTCTACAGAAATGCTATTTTTGCAGATACCTTTTGGCTAGATCCCAAGAAGCTTTGGGGTAACCTACCTCCTTGGGTTGTTGTCCTCTGCTTGGGTAAGATGCTCAGAACTGTGTTCAGCAACATTAAAACAAAACCAAACCTAGATGCAGTAGATGTCTCCTGAGAAATACCGTGACGCAAGTTGCAATTATCCAGCCTCTGCTGTGCTGCGCTATCAGACGTGAGAATAAACAGCAGAGCAAGAGCACTCCTGTGGTGCAGCAGTTGCTGGCCTTCGTACAAAGCCTGATGGCAGCCCGGCCATCCCAGCCCTTCCAGGCTGCCCTGAGATGCTGCAAGGGCTTGGAGAAGCCCGTATTCCCCCTTCAGCCAGCTCCACGCCAGAGCTGAGCACCTCCACGAGCGAGCCCACTGCTGGTGTTACCCCACGTCACTGCAAACAGGTTGAGGTGGATCACCCCTACCTGGTGGGGACGTAGAGCGTGCAAAGCCCATGCAATGCCTGAAGCAAACCTCCACCCTCAACAAACCTCATTTTTTTTTCTTTAAGAAATGTGGCAATCGTGACAATGCATAATGCTATCTTTTCTAGATCTGTGTGATATAATTATCACTGCCAAAGGTTCTGCTTACTTAATGGCTCGGTAGTAGATGAGGTCCAACAGATCTTGGAGCAAATGAATGTATTTAGCTGGGAAGCGAGAAAATGGAAGTAAGGAGAGGGGAGGAAAAAAAAAAAATCCTATCGCAAGGCTCTTCTTAGCTTTTGACTTGGCCCCCCGAATGTTTCCAAAACAGCAGGAGTAAGACTTGGCTGTAAGTCTGTATTATGTAATAGCAATTTCTTTGTTTCCTCTCACTTTAAGGTTTAGCAACAGCGAAGGAAAAAAAAAACCTCGTATACAGAAACGTGTGTGGGGGAGGAATGCTAAGATGATGCTGAATCCCTTTGAGCTATTAATGGAGAAATGCATAACCACTGCCATGGGGTTGCTAGGTTTTACCACGTCCCTGTGCCGTGTTAAATATTAACAGTACTTGTACTTTCGGCGGTATTGCTGCTGCCGAGCCTGGATACGGCCCCGCCAATCCCAGCCGCTGGCCGGGTTTCCATGGAGCCGACAGCACCCCTTCTCTTCATTCACAATGAAATCCTCCCAGCGCTTCGCTAAATCCATCTCCAAAAATGAGGCGTATACAAACGAAGCAGAGCGGTTTTTCGGTATTTGCTCCGTGTCTTATGGATGTGCGGGGGTGTGCTCGCTTCATCTTAAAAAAAAGCAAGGTTTAGAAATGACGCCTATTTTGTCTTGCCTGGCAGATCTGCAGAGCCGCATGGTGCTTTTAACCCTCATGTCACCAGCTCTGAAATTGCTACCTCTGCGTCTGGATTCCTTTTGGTACTTAAAGGGAGCTTATAAGAAAGATGGAGACAGACTTTTTAGTAGGGCCTGTTGCAATAGGACAAGGGGTAATGGTTTTAAACTAAAAGAGGGTAGATTTAGACTAGATATAAGGAAGAAATTTTTTATGATGAGGGTGGTGAAACATGGGAACAGGTTGCCCAGAGAGGTGGTAGATGCCCCATCCCTGGAAACATTCAAAGTCAGGTTGGACGGGGCTCTGAGCAACCTCATCTACTTGAAGGTGTCCCTGCTCATTGCTGGGGGGTGGACTAGGTGGCCTTTAAATGTCCCTTCCCACTCAAACCATTCTAGTATTCTGTGATTCTCCCCCTCCCCCCTTTCCTCCTCCTCATCTACCTTCCTTCTGTTTCTTGGCTTAAATTAGACTGTAAAATCTTCTGGATTAGATACGCAAAAAATACAGTATCTCCTAAACTGTGGGTTTGCCTTCTTTTCTTCCAGTAACACAACTCCCATAAAAAAACCTTTCAGATTTACATTTAAAGCATCTTAATGGAGTTAATGGTGCAGATTTTTCAACACATTGGCTTCATGGGACCAGTTTATGTCCGTGCTGGAACCAGTTTTCATCCGTGCCGGATGCTGAGAGGCTTTGCTTACTGCTGCTCTTTGGAGAAGGGCAGCACTAGATGCTGGAGATCTGCATATTCAATATGCATGTGAGCTCAAACAGCTTTTTGTTATGTCTCTAATTAGGCTAAGTAGGGTGTTGGATTCAAGTGCTAATTAGAAATGACCACTCTAAAATACATTAGGATATTTAGGGCTGTGTGCTGTTTGCATATTCAGGTTCCAGCTCCTGCTGATGGGCTTGTGTGAGTAATGAGATGAGTCCATCCACCTAATCCCTTTTAACCTGTGACATTATTTTATTTATTTATTTATTTATTTATTTTTTCAGATACATCATGTCTAAGAAAATTGATTTCTAGCAATGGGAATAGGCACATGGAGTTATCCCTGGCAAAAGGGGGAAGGGAGTGTTTGGTAGTGAGAGGCTGGGGCTGGCGTCGGGACTGGTCCAGCCCACTAGAATAAAGATGTGATTATTCCCCGCTTACCCAGCACTGAGGAGGGGGTCCCTGGGAGTACCCTGGGGGGAATTTAGCCTCAGAGGGTAATATAGGTTGAAAGGGGCCTCAGGAGGTCAGTAGCCTTGCTCGGAGCAGGGTCAGTGAGGAGGGCAGACCAGGGTTTACCCAGCTGGGTCCTGCAACCCTCCGAGGATGGGGACAGCCCAACCTCTGGATTAACATCGCACCGCTCCTGACTGGTTCCTTCACGGCAGTTTCAGATGCATGAAATGAAGAACCTGACGCTCTCCTGGCATTTATTCCCCCTTCCTATTGCAAGCGCAAACTGTAAGCCTACAGGCAGGTTCGGAAGAAGACACGAACCTTTCCTACAATTGCTCTGCTTCAGTGAGGACTTCAGGCCCAATACAAATGGGGAATGGTAGCTCAGATGTGCTGATGAGGGGTATCATCAAAATCAATCGTGAGTGACAGTGGAGAAGGTTATGCCCTGAGCTGGGCCAGGGGAGATGATCTCTGCTCTCCTCCTCTTCCACTGGAGCCATCAAAAGGCGGGACAGAGACCAGCTTGTGATGTTCATAGGCACATGAATTTCCAATGAAGTGGTAGGAATAAATTTAACAAAAATATCTGCTTCAAGAGCTTGACCTGAGGGATACTGAGAATGACACCTACAGTTCAGTTAAGGGGTTGGGAGGTTCTTGGCACCTTCCAGGATGAAGCTACAAACAGGAATGGGAACCCTTCGGGTCACTTGTGCAAAACAGCCAATTAGTGGAAACAGTAACAACCTCTGCTTCCTAAATCTACCCTGCTGGGTATAAACAAGGGCAAGGCTGTGCCCTCGTGGTTATGGCTTGGCAGCACTGGGGTGAGTTTGGTCAGTGCCCATGTGGTGTGGCCCAGGTAGTTTCTCTTTGGAAGGGTGGTAAGATGGGTGAAAACAAGGTCCTGCACGCTGCCTGATGGATGACTCGTCCAGACTTTGCCCAAAGTATCCCTCATCATCCCATCATGCTTCATCCCAAAGAGGCCTGTCTGTGGTGCTGGAGTTTAACTGCGCTCGTTATAATCTGGGTCATTCAGAGCAGATAAATGCCTTGTACCAGTGATGCCCAGTGCTGGAAGGCAAAGCACCCCTTGCTCCCCAGTGCCTGCTGGGGAGCTACTGCTGGGAACTCTACAGACACGGGGTCTGAATCCATCCCCTTCCAGTCGGAGAGGATCCAGCTGCTCTCAGGCCTGTCCAGCAGTTGCAGTGAAAATCCCCATATGCCCTTCACACCAACGTCAAAGCTGAACTGAGGTTCATTTTCCTGTCCCTGGGAGGAGGCAGCTGGGCTGTGGGTCTGAGCTGACAAAAGCAGTTTTAAAAGCCGTGTTAATTAACATGACACTAAGCTCCACGTTGTCCTTCTTCTGGGCGAGCACTGTTGGGTTTCAGAATGTGTTAGCGATTACACGTGCTACGTGCCAGACCAGTCCGGGATTAACCAATGCATTCGCACGCATGACTGTCCTCGTGCACCGCAGGGACAGAGTCATCCTGACCCCCTTTCAGCTCTGCAGGTGCAGCGTGTCCCCGTACCCACAGCTGGGCACCGGCACGGTGTCCCCGCAGCCTGGCCAGGGCCACTGTCCCTCTTCTTCCATCAGTGGACGTGTTGCCCCTGGATACCTGCAGCCCCCTTAAATTGAACGGGAGCCGTGTTATGGCAAAGCATGGCTTTCGTATCTCAAGGGAGAGGTTGAAGCTGGGGATGGGGAGGAACAGGGAGGGTGCAGAGCCCCCGGGAGAGGTGCAGGGTGGGATGTGGCCAGTGTCGGTGCCTCACACGGGAACTCACCCTGCTGAAGCCGCAGGGCTTCTCCCTTGCACGTGAGCTTTTCCATGGAGACCCATGTGTGCAAACAAGCACATGCCAGCTCGGCACTTTTGGAAGCTGTTGAGAGACTCTTTTCAAGTGCAAGGTTCAGCACACGCTGTCCTTTTCTTTTCTTTTTTTTTTTAACAGACCCTTGGGAATAATTAAACTTGCCCAGGTGGGCAGGAGGGCCAGGCTGGCTGCCTGTCTGGCTGACAGGGAGCTCCGAGCCTTAAAGACGTGTCCCTGCTGCAGCTGCCTCTCTCACAGACCCAAAGCTGCTCAGGAACTTGGCCATGTGGAAAAATACCCATGAAAAATATAGCCCTTAATCGCCAGCCTGCAGCTGAGAGAGGGGGAGAAACCAGGCACCCCCACTCCTGCAAAGGCAGCAGCACGGTCTGGCCCCATCCTGCCCTGTGCGAGCCCCGGGAAGCCCGGCAGGTGTGACTGCCCATCGGTCACCCCTCTGCCAGGCAAGGGGCCTTTCTCGGGTTTAATCTCCTGGCTCTCCACATCGCTCTCACGGTGAGGATGCGATCCCACCGCACCCAGAGCCCGTGATCATCCTGCGGCTACCCTTCCGTTCGCTTTTCCACGGTATTGAAAGCAACAATATAATTTACTGTCTGCTTTCACACCCGGGCCCTCCTCACTGATGGTGGCTGTATTTTCCCAGACAAGGAGCTGTCAGCGCTGCACCGGCCAGAGCCCGAGCCGGTGGTGGGTATCGCATTGACCCCTTCTCAATTCTTGCATTACAGCCTCTGCCCCGGCTCCATCCTGGTGGACCAGCAGCTCTGATGGATGTTTCTGACCTGCTCTGGCCTGTTCTCAGGAAACAAATGATGTTATTCAGGCGTTTAACGATGCCTTAATAAACATCCCAGCTATAGCCACTCCCTCTCCAGACTGATTACTCTTAGATTGGTCTAGTTACCATGTTACAACGCTGAGTTAAGAGTTTTCACTAAAAATTTGTAAACATTTGGGCAATGCTGGGTTGCATGAAGCCCAGCTTGAATCACAAATGGGCTGCGCCTTGTCTGAAGTCCTGAAGCAAAGGGGTTGTTGTAAAGCTGGTATAAACCCAAGCTGGTCTAGGTCCAATGTTTGCTTGGCTCCAGTTCAGATTCATTCCTGAAGTCAAACTGATGAACTTCCAGCCCTCAGGTACATTTACAGGGGATGAACATGGACATATCTACGGCTTAACAGAGCCATAATTTCTGCCTGAATGCTTTATTATTTGAAAATCGTAAATAAGGTGAAGTGAAAAGGACAAGCCCCTTTAATCTATGAGTGGTGTGCTAAATGATGGTGGTAAATCTCTGCTGGCTCCATGGCAGGTATAGCTGATTTGCACTCCCAAAATGGCAGTGATTTTATCCCACCAACCACACTGAAGGTGTGGAGATCAGCTTTTTGAGAAAAAAACCCCCACACCTTACTCTTGACCAGGTTTGGATGGGAACAGTTAGCAAGGCATTGCAAAGAGGCTGGGTGTATTTTGCCGCTCTGATGAAGGAAATGCCCGCCCTGCACCGGCCGTGAACTTTGTCAGATTCCTTTCTTATCTTCTCCTATACATTTCTTATCACTCCTGATCTATTTATTGCTCTCCTTTGCATGCTTTTCTAGACGAGGCTGTCTCAAGGCCGATGTGTTTGAGTGACCCTGAAAAAAACACCCACCCAGCAGCATGGAGGCCATTTATGCCAACAGCCCCATGGGCAACCCTCCTCCCCTCCAACACAGAGATGCTTGGAAGTTGTTTTGATGAGTTTTATACAATGATGTGTAATCTTGAAACCCACACGTCTATGCAGGATGCTCACACTGCTGCTGGAGTGCAGTCGTTTCTTGAAACCATCCACGGTCATGTCTGTCTAACCAAAGGCTGGTCTACAGGCTGGTGGACACCCCGTTGGTGGTGGGGCTGTTCTTTCAACCTGGCTTTCAACCATGGTCAGGATGGAATAAAAATCAATAAATGCATACAGGTGGAAGCATAAATATCTTTTCTGTTTCAGGGCTTACTATGTATCATTTGGTGGAGAGCAGACCTTGCACATGGCAGTTTAGTGTGTTTTATTTGCAAAGGACCTTGGAGTAGTTTTACATGAAAGGCACTACATTGAATTTTCTCATGATGTTGCAAATTTCTGCTGATCTGCTTGTCTCTGATGTGCACATACATTCAGAGTTTAATTTGTATACAGCCCGCCCCTCGAGAGCTTTGGTGGCAGGGAAAGCGGGGGGACACTCTGGGAACTGTCAGTCAAAAAGAGATCTTCTGAAAAGGTTTTTCCCCTCTGTCCATCTCTTAATGGCTCTAGCTGAGATGTCTGAGCTAAGGATAACTCCACCCCTGCAGCTTCTACTTGGAAAGAGCAGAAAAATCCAACTAAATATCCTTGGAAAAAAATAAAAAAGGAATTCATGTTATTCAGAAAGAATTTCTGTCCTCCCTTCAGTCCCTTTGGAGTTTTCTGTAAGGCAACTGGTGAATAATAACCAAGACATTAAAACCAAGTCCCTTGTTGCCGTCGTATTTACCACATTGTGCATCCCAACCTCAAACCAGGTGACCTAAGCTGCTGAGGAAAAAGAGAAGAGTGAAGAAAAATTGCTAACTGTGACAGGGATGCTCACGTACTCACCTTCAATCGTGTTCCCTGCAGGGAGGCTGCTGGGGTGATGCATTTGTGAGATACAGCCCATAGTGTCTCTGCTAGAAACCCCAGTCCCCAGCGTAGCACGGGGACCATCAGCACTGCGGTCCCTCACTGCCGTGGGACCTGATGGCCATGGAAGTGTCCTTCACCCCAGGACCCAATGGCGGGGGGAGGGGGCACATCAGCATCCAGAGAAAAATGTCCTTTAAAGAACTCTGAGAAGTTTAATGGAAATAATAAATTTGGGGTTCTTCCTTAATCCTTGCAAGGTAGTTTGTTTGTTTTTTTCCTTAATGTGAGGGATGGAGAAGTCTTTTTGAGTTAGATTGATGTTTTATCAGAAAAAAGTTCTGGTTTCCTGAGGGAGAGATAAAATAGTTAGTTGGCAATGTGGTGTTCAGCACATGGTTGCAGATCTCCTCCCCTGTTCTCCAGGGTTTCAGGCATGCCTGGGCTCAGAGAAAAGGCCTGGGGGAAAGGAAACCTGAAAGACAGACTTTTTGAGGTGGCCAAGGCACGTGCTCCTCCTAGGAGAGCTGAAAACGCAGGTGTCCAAATTACTCCAGGGGTCACAGTCTTTTTAAATATTTTCCAATGCTTTAGAAAATTCAGGCTAAGCTGTATTTTGCTCCACAAGTTTGCTCTCACATTTGGGGTTTTCTGTTTCCAGTCACTTTGTATCTCAGAGTCTTGCACGGAGCTCGTGGCTCAGAGGTTTATTTCCAATTCATTGCCGGCCGATAAGGGTGGCAAACAGTGCGTTTGGAGGGGAGGAAAACCCACTCTGTGGTTATTGAGGGCCAGGTGGGAGACCAGCTTCCAATCGCACAGAAGCAATATTTGCAGCTGTTTGTACATGACATTATTTCCTGGGCACCTGGCTTGTAGGTACAATTAAGGACTTGTAAATCTGAGAAAATCTTAACTTAAGGTACCAAAATGCGCCTGCAAACATTTGTGCCTGCCATTTTTCAGCTGCAATAATGGAAGTCCTGTTAAAGCGAGGATGAAAAATTATTCCTATGTCAATAACCTGTATGAATGATGCTAGAGAAAACTGGCAAGTCATCAAAAGACCCTGTTCTCTATTTAATTCTCTTCCCAGCTCATTATGGATTATCACGTTTTTGTCTAGTTAGTGGCATGATTATGGAAATAGAAAAACCATTTCTCTCTGCTTCTTATCTAAAAGATGAATGAGGCACATATAATTGGCTTAAGTTATCATTTAGAAGTGAGCTCTGGTGATGCAGGGTTTTGGGGTTTTTTTTTGTCCTCAGCTTGAAGTCCTGAGACATGGTAAACTGCTGGCATACTGCTCTGGTTGTTTTATCTCCCCAGTGCCAAAAGCAATATGCTTATTAAGGGCTGAAGCACTTTTTTCCAGAAAGTGTTGGAGATGCTCTAAAATGAGCACTTTCCATTGGGATCCTGCTGGTTACAGCTGCATCAGCTCATGGGGACCACTCAGTTTGCACACGTTTGGGTTCACGATATCTGTGCTTTGGTGCAAAACACATCTGCCAAAAAGTCCAGCAGCCTTGAAGATGGGGTCATCGGTCCTCCTCGTGCTGTCGTCATGTTTCCTCAGGCCTCAGAAGACACTGGCCAATGATGTTAATTTGAAACTATAAAACATTGGAAAAAGCCCCAGTAACTTGGAAAGTGGCTTTTTCCCTTCCTGTGTTCTCTTGTATCTTTACTCAAAGAGAAAATAGTGTCTGAGAGAAAGGGGGAAAGCGTATTGGTTCATCTTGATTTCCACAGTGGAAAAAAAGAGCAGTGGGAAGGAAACAGGATGGGTTTTTCTCTGGTTTATATTATTGGAGCTTAATTCTTCTAAGAATTTTGTATTTCTTCTTAATTCTTCTAACAATTTAAGTATTTTGTTCAAAGCCTATTTTTAAGAACTCCGAAATCATAATCGCTGAAATTCCATTTTTTACATGGAAAGCATCACTGACAATTTTTTTTTCACAGCTTCCCTTGGCAGTTAGTTGGAGCAGCAGAATTTGATGAACCTTGACAATTCAGAGGACAAAGATGGCTTGAGAGGACACAAAACTCTCTGGGCAACAACTCTCTTGGCCCAAATTGCCTCTGTTGTGTTCCTCTGTTGCCTGACAATATGCTCTCAAGAAAACACAAAACACTGTTGTCTTTGTGCAAAAGTCTTGCAAGATTTCTTGCTTAGGTTTGCTAAAATAAGCAAAACAGCCAAAAAGGAAGCAGAACCACACACATACACCCCAAATTACAGAACATTTCTCTCCAAATTAACTGTGTGGTGAAAAATGTCACAAAATAGTTTATATTCCAAAAATATCAGCCAGCTCCATGAGCTGTGAGTGAATGTAGACCCAAGTGAGATCAGGATCAGGCCTAATTTGCTCATGATTATGTTAAATTCATAAAAATGATTTGCCATTTTTTCTGGAACCAACCCCCAAATTGTACTTTTAATATCTAGAAATACACTGGTGAACAATCCATTATATTGTCCTCCCACAATTATTATTTTTCGAAATGACGGGGAGCTGACAGGAGACTGTGGCTCCGGGTTGTGAATGAGCAGCGGGAACAGATGGGTTTGCGAGAAGCAGCAATCCTGCTCTCCTGCTAAAGACGCTACAAACAGGAACCCCCTGCTAACATGCCCTGAAAATATAGATCAGTGGAATTGTCCCTAAACAGAGGATTTCACAACAGTTTCCAGGAAGCATCGATATCTATGTAATAAGGAAATGGAGCTGCAGATGCTAAAGTACTTACTGCATTATTATTATTTTTTTTTTAATACAGGGACAGCTTCAATTATCCCACTATCATGTACTAAATAAGGTTGATTAATCAAGGTTTAAGATAACAGAAGAAGTTTTCAATGCCATTAATGTGTCTCATGGGATTCACCCTTCTTTTGGGTAATGGGAAGCTTCTGGTTGTGAAGACGTGGATAATAAGGATTTATAGCACCGTAATGTGCAGTGTTTTTCATAAGGGACGCTGTGAAAACATGGGAACTTGACAGCAAATTCTATTTCAATTATTTAGTTGCCTACCAGCGCACCGGCACGGGGCTGTCTCTGGTGCTTCACCCGCACCTCAGCCTTTCGCTTTTTCTCTTTGCCTTTATTTCCCAGCAGTGCCAATGTTTCTGCTCGCAGGTGTGCATGTCTCCTTCTTGCCAAACAAGTGTCTCAAAAAAAGGAGAAAAGTCGTATCCGTATCTCTTTGCCATTCCCAAATTTCCCAGCAATTACAAGACCAGAAGAGGACTTCATGTGGGAAGGGTCCAGAGTGAAGGGTCTGCTGGTTTGAGCTGCAGTGTCAAAAAAAGAGCAACCTAGGCAATGATGACCTCAATGTGAATTGTCACAAAGGGGGTTTCCCATACATTCCCATACATACATTTCATTCTTTGAATGAAATCTGAGCAGAAAGTGCTGGTATGAAACCTATGAGAGGATTTGGAGGAAACATTAATGAATCGATAGTTGAGCTCCCCACCTCCTTTCTAACCAACCAAAACCAATAGAAGCTTCTCCATCTTTCTCCATCTGCCTCTGTCTTCTGGGCAATTTCACAAGCAATTTGTCATCTCATACTTTGGGCTCTGCAGCTTCCTCGTCATTATGATATTTCTATTATTTTCTCTCCCTACTGCAGTTTTGAGGTTCCAGCAGTTTTCTGGAAGCTCAAGCATAAATGTGAGACCCTGCAGCGGTCAGCTCTTAACCCAGGATGGTGCGAGCTATGCCACTGCTCACCCCTCAACGCCAGGCCAGCCTGCCAGCCCATGGAAACACGTTTGGCAATGCCATAACCCCATCCTGCCGCTGTGAGACAAAATAAACACAAAATCTGACAACTGGACTGGAATGAAATATATGCGCTGAAAAGCCCAAGGATGACTCAAGTGCTGCAGCCAGGCGCTCGCTGGAGTCTGGCGGCGTCCGAGCAATGTTTGTCTCTCTCTGGCTGTAATTGCCATATCCAGCCTGATATATCGCATTTATATTTTTGACAGGTTATGATGTAAAGAAGGCCACTTCGTCAGCTAGGGAGGGCACAGGGCTGACAGAGCCTGGCTGACCTTTTAATTATGCTCCGGTCTTTCTCCTGCCTCTCCCACACACTGCCCTCCTTCTGCCCCTGCGGAGCAAACGCCAGAGCACTTGTCCTGGATCCCACAGCCTCTTCACTCCTTCTTCACACTTTGCTTTTAAAGCCATGATGGGGGGGTGAATGCTCTGTCCCTTCATAAGGAAAATACACACCCTGCAGCTCCAAATACCTCTTTTAGAAAAAAAAAAACCAAAAACAACAAACACATCCTGTGCAACGGTGTTACGTGTTGCTGGTACACATGGGTCCGGTTTTTCCATTGGGAAAGGACATGTCAGGAAGAAGGTGAGGTTGGACCCTGAGCAGAGGGAGGACATCCCCTGAGCTCCCCTCCCGGAGATCCCGGGATCCTGCACGGAGCAGGGAGAGGCTGGCTGCGCAGCCCCGAGCAGCAATCGCTGCACCCACAGGCAGGGAGCAAAGGCTGGGGTAGGAGCGTCGCTGCCCTGCTGAATGGGAGGTTTACTGCTGGCCTTAGTGAGAACCAAATTATTTCCTTCCGCTGGAGCAGAGTTAGATTGCTGCTTTCCAAAAATGTAGCCTGAATAAATATGTATGCATCCCAGATGAGGTTTTCTCCTCGCTCTATTCTCTAATTTCCTTCATACAGGAGAAACGCTTGTATTTGTTGCTTTCCCTCATTATGCATTTGCTGCTGGGGCTTTCAAGCCCAAAGGCCTTCACTTTGAATAGAAGTGCAGCTTCTGGTGTTTCCTCTATTTAAGCAAGGAAAGCATGAGGACTGAAGAATGCATTGCTTCATCTCTGACCTATTTCTATGCTCAGCACATTTTTCTCCCCCCCCTCACCCCCCAGACATGGGAAACTGTCCCAAACCCCCGGGCTGCTTTCTGCTCCCAGTGCTCTTGAATGCCCCTCGCAGTGGGGCTGGCTTGCAGCCGGGGGAGCAGAGCGTCCTGGGGGGGTAGCGGCACGGTTCGGCTCTTTCCTCTGCGTTTCTGCCTCTTTAGGGTAAGTTTTACTCCCTGTGAACTGTAAGAAAAACGTCATTTATCAGGGAAGGTGATACGTATTTAATACTGAAAGGGAATCTCAGGAGCAGACACGAAAGGCAATTACGTGTGTGTGTTTTCAGTCCTAATTAGACCGAACTCTGTAATTGTGAGGTGCGTTTCTGACCCCTTTTTTTTTCATTAAAGAAATAACCCCTCTTTTAGCAGGACTGAGCTAAACCCCAAGTGGAAAGGTGAGGGAAGGCGCAATAATTAACTCTGATGAAGATGCTGCTGCATTTCCCATTAAAGCGTACCCCTCCAGCGCCGGACCCCATCCGTGATGTTCCCGGGAGAGGGGACGCGGTGGCCGAGGCCGGGCTGTCCCCAGCCCGTGGGGAATTGGGGGACTGAAACGCCAGCGGCAGTTGTTGCTTCAGCACCAAGGGTGCCTTTGGTTTCATGGGCTCTAGTGGCATTCACAGCTGTTAAATGTCTAACAGAGGTCTGTGGGCATGGGCAGTCCACTGAGAGTATTATTAGTCTTAATATTTATTTGTGCGACGACAGGGCCTCAGAAGGGCTGGGCTGTGCATTGAAAAGAGGGATCTGATGACAACCAAGCTTCCAGAAGGATCAAACGTTTAGGAGAAACAGACACCCAGTTTGGGAAGACTGGGGACAGCAAAATATTTGGGGTTTGGGTGAAACCTCATCTGGACTTCAAAGAGCATTTGTGGCCATGAGGAGCTGCACTGGTACGGGTGCTTACAGCTTTGTCACGGCTCCAGTCGGGGCAGCTCTGAAATCCGCAATGGCAATTCGTGGGGGAGAATAAAATATTTAAAAGAGGGGACTTATACACTTTTAAGGCAGCTCACCTCCCTCCCGCCCGGCGCAGGCAGCATGGTGCCTCCACACTGCCCAGCGCGGAGCGGGCAGGAGCAGAGGGATGACATCAGTCACGTCACCAGCGGGCACGACGCGCCACCGCCGCAGCATGCGGGGTCGGCTCAGCTCCCTCTGCCCGGCCCGGCTGGGTGCAGATGGTTTTCACCGCACAACAGCACGACAAAGGCACCTCTGGGAGCCGAGCCAGTCTATGCGGGGGTGGGGGGGTGTTATTTAGAATGGGGAGGTGTGGGGGGGGTGACGCAGCTTTACTATGCCTCATAAAAATAGTCGGGAGAGATAAAAACGACACTTCCATTTGAAAAGAGGGAGGAATAAGCTCGATAAAAGATACGAATTTTTCCTCCAAGACAGACTACTAAATAGGCTCTTCTTGTTCACTGAGGTTCGGTAATGCGAGTTGACAGGATATTAAGGTTATTTCAGGTTCTTCTGTCTCCCAGGGTCATAAGCCTTCTGCTATGCATGTTAATCCATCTTAGCATTCCTCCGAGTAGCTGCATAAGTAGGGCGATCACTTTGGTCTGTACTCTTTCCATTTACAGCCTAGTTGGGAGGAGATACCTTCTAATTAACAGAATACCCCTAGAAAATCAGGAGAGATTTTAATATTACAGAGACACCGCACAATGTAGTGCAATTCAGGGAAGATAAACCTTCCTCGGAAATATTTCGGGGGTGAGAGGAGGAGGCTACCCAGGAGACAAGGAGCCGGGAGGTGTTTATCCCGCAGCCCTTCCCTCTGCCCATCTCTTCCCCCGGACGGCTGGGTGACGCCACGCACGGCTGGCTGAGCCACATCTCTGTACGACTGATGAGAAAACAAGAGCCTGAGTCCCACTGCATCCTCCTGCAAGCGCAGGCATCCCTCCCCTCCCGAATAGCAGCCGTACAGCCACTGTCCGTACCACACCGGAGAATGCACACGCATCACGCTGAGGACCGGTTAACCCCCTCGTGCCACAGCAGCATCCGACCAAACCGTGCATCCCCAGCCCTCGGTGTGCTACACACCTGAATATATTCACCTTTTCTGCAGGTCGTTTAAAAGCCCACCAGCTTTCAAGCAGATGCTACGATGACATCAGAGAATAACGTTAAAAATAACAGCACTCATTTTGAGCCCGATGAGTTGAAAAGCCAAATAACCACCCTGAAATTCTCTGTTCCATCACCTTGTTCAGCGTGACTCACTCCAAGTTCCCAAGCACTTTCCAAATTATTTAATACCACCCGTAAACCATTTCTTTATCTTAAAAACTGTACTTGTTCTGGGGAGCACCAGAGCACAGAGCTGAGGGTGAGCAGGGCTGGGGCTACCTCTGCTCCCTTCTTAGCAGCCGCCGTAATGGGTCTGCTGAGACTAAAGGTACCTGCATTCAATTAAAATGAATTAGTAAAAATAATTTAAAAAAAGGATCTAAATATTTTGCTTTGAACTGTCCTTTAACAAAATGGTTTGGGATTTTTATTTCCTTTTATCATTTCTGTGAGAAAGTAAAAATATTTGCCCCGGTCTCCGGTTTAGTCAGAGATTTTAAGCAGGCAGCGGCTCAGACACTTCTGCTCTCAGCTCTTCCGTGAGCGGTGGGAATGCCCTCCCGCGCTGCCGCGGGACGTGGGGTTCGCCTAACCCTGGAGAAGCTCTTGTTCCTGCAGAGACCGATTGCGCGTTAAAAAAAAACAAAACAGATGCAGGTTTTTTTAAAGGTTGACACACGCAGTGAGTTAAGTAATTTCACCTTTTAGGGTGGGATTTTTTATTCTGAAAGACAGAAGGAGACATTTCAAAGCTAATATCCCACTCCTGGGGAAAGGCTTGTTCTAGATCCAGAAGCATCTTGATCTACAGCCTGAGGAGATCGATGGGAATAACCTCACTAGCTGTGATGGATTTCGGATCAGCTCTCCATGTGTGAACATCCTGCCACAACTACAAGGTGCAATAGCTTTCCCAGGCCATTTGTTGTCAGAGATACTAGGGGCACATTTTGTCTTAGAGGCAACAGCTTCCCTAAGGACCAGGAAGAATTGGGAAGAGGGTGCTAACTGGGTTCAGAGATCCCTGTAACATCACCAAAATCAGCGGCGGTGCAGGGATGCTCCTGGCCATGCTGGGCACAGCACAGCCACAAACTACCTGAGGCCAGGAGGGATTTATTCCTGGATAGATAGGGAAGAATCGTAAAATTTCCTACATCTTCGCTGGCAAAAGCTGGAATACAGCATGGGCTGCATGATACCCTGGAGAGGGCAGGTAGGAATCTGATGAGTATGTTTATAGAAAAGAAGCGCGATTGCTTTTTGGTTAGCGAGATGAAAATATCCCTGTTTTTCTCATCTGTTTCCAGCCTCGAGTTAGTACCATAGGCTGTAACCTCGCTCTGCAAAGTGCTGCAGCTCCAGCGGCACCAGGGATGCCACCGTGGAGTTGCCATCAGCCGGGGATGTAGCTCAAGTGATTACAGAGAAAACATCCTTAGGGGAAAAAAAATGAAATAAAAAATATTACAGTGTAACTGCTGAGCGAGGTAAGTAGTATTTTTGCTTACAAGTGGAATATCTGAAATTCAGAGGCTGAGTATACGCGATGCACTAGACAACCTGGATGTCCAAATGACGAAACTCGTGGGGAGGCCCAGAGATATCTGCTTTATACCAGGTCTTTCCTGAGGTCTTCTGCCCTGCTCTGAGCAGGTTCTGCTACCAGGGGATGGTCCCGTTC
The DNA here is from genome assembly GCA_013400195.1 of Aramus guarauna. Taxonomy (NCBI): domain Eukaryota; kingdom Metazoa; phylum Chordata; class Aves; order Gruiformes; family Aramidae; genus Aramus; species Aramus guarauna. The sequence goes on along the minus strand of VXBL01006287.1, from coordinate 1,314,566 downwards.
TGCTTCCAATGCACAGAGCGGGACATCTCACCTTCACGGCGTGGCTGGAGCATCCCCCTGACCAGGCTGGGTTTGCAGCAGAGACTTGCTGACTGTCACTTCTCACCACTCAGCCAAAAAGACTGGAAAATACAGATGGTATTGCTTAGGAAAGCCTGGTTAATATTTCGTCTCCTTTTCTATTCTGGGAAAACCAAATGAAACAAAATTATTTATAAAAGGTGGCTTTATCCTGTTTTATCAACAAGATATCATGAATCTGTGAATTCACAGAATGAGTCCAGTGATTTCAAACCAATGAGCAAAGGATGAGTTGGTCTCAAACCCCAAAATGCCATTCAGCCAATGGAATATGTAAAACAAAAAATTATTGCATATTTAGAATAATCAAGAAGGCAATTACACAAAATATTACATGATCCAAGATTAATTAAGGATGACAATTTCCCCAAAAGGATAAAACATTATAAAAAATATAAAATCTAAATGAGAATCAAGCTAACAACTTGGAAGAGGAACTGTTAGCACTTGGTACTCCAACATCCCATGTTGTTCCCATCGAAGATCACAGCAACAATCTGAGCATCTCCACGATGGATATGTGTATCATATGATAACGTGATATAAAAATCGATGGGCATCTGTCAGGAGGTTGAGAGGTGAAGAGAAAGCCAAGGAAGCAGGAGCCTGCCCGGGTGATGGGGTTTTGTTCTTCTCACAGCAGAGCCAAGTGTTGCCTCCAGCAGCCGCCTTTGCAGAGCCTGGAAGTTGAGCAGCAGCAGGGAAAACCTCCAAGGTTAATTAAAGAGCTGGAAATCTTCCTTTAGCATCCAAGGGAGGGCAGGAGGTCCCCACACCCAGCAACACTCTGACGGGGAGGCATCTGGCCCTTCCAGCCCCCAAATCTCCTCCTTGCTCAGCAGGCACCAGGAGAGGAAAGGTCCCCGAGCCCTGTGGCTTGTGCCAGTCTCTCATGGTGGAGGTACAAGGCACCAGCTCACGTGCTTCACCTTCTCCTCCCTTACTACACACCAGCCGAATCATCGTAACAGTGTGTGGTTTTCATTTCATCAAGGAGGGCTGAAATTGTTTAAACTGTTAAATAGTTTAAACCTCATCTCTGGAGGTTTAAAGTGATTGCACATTCTCAGCTGGCCAACAGCATCCCCATGGAGGTCCCATTGCTCGCTTGATGGACGGTAACCTGAGGGATTTCTCTGTGAACTCAGCCTGTCCTGCATCATTACTGTCTGATTTCTCCAGCCACCTTTTTTATTAATTTTCTTTTTTTCTTTTTTTCTTTTTTTTTTTTTTTTTCACCCTAAGTGGAGAAATCACGTAACTTTTTATATCAGGTGAATCAGGATGTTGCTATACAAAAGGCTTTGAGGGTTTGTGTCCTCGGCTGCTGCTCTGAGGTGTGGAGGTGCTGGTGCACACTGGAGTTTCCTCAGTCTGTCCTCTGGGAAACTGAACTGGCCTGAGATGCCAGGGCTGATCTGACGTGACGCTCCAACTGTATCTCATTATATCTCAGCAGAGAATGAGATGCCATCGTGTTATGTGTAGTAAATCACTTTAGATTAGCACAGCTTAGAGCCAAATTGTGGTGGTCTCATTTTACTAGAAGTACCACCCCCTTTTAAACTGACATCACCGTTTCAGCCACATCATTCAAGGAATAAACTGCATCAACTTGACCCAGCCAGGAACCCCCCAGCCCCGTGTGCGGCACGTCGTGGTCTGTAGCAGCCTGCACAGCTCGCATAGTGGGTTATTCCCAGATCCTTCTTTCCTCCAAAGCTCTAAATTCACATTCTCCCGGCAGCTGTGAGCGGTGAACCCCCCCGTCCCCCCGCAGCCCCCGAGCTGCCATCCCCGACTGTCTGCCCCAGATGCGGTAACTACAACGTGGGTGGTCACTGCTTCTCGCACCAGAGAGCTGATTTAAATCATCTCGGGCTTGCATGTGAGTCTATTTATTTTAACGCTGTGAAGCTTGTTCTTTCTCTAGACAGTATGTAAGGGCTAAGGGCCAAAATCTGCGCTGATGTATATCTTTTGCCGTCAGATTTATAATTTAGTGCAAGGGGGCTGGAGAAGTGTAAGTCAGGGCAGAAGACTGTGAAGAAGCTGCACTGTGCTCCCATCCACACTGCATTTAATTTAGAAGGCAGATTAAAATCATGGAACATGTTTGACCTCATTTTGTTTGGTTTGCCTGCAAGATTTAGTCTTTGTTTCGTCTTTTTGCTCCTGGGGACTATGCGGCCAAAGGGAGATTCATAACAGGAGCACAGCCCGCAGTTTCTGTCCTTTTGTTGAAAGACACAATGATGCGAAATGGGAATTAAACCGTTTTCTCAGCACAGCCAGATCAAAGTCGAACTGAAGGAGATGCCAGCTCTTCTCATTGATTTCAGCTTTGCTCCCCTGAGACCGGCAGTGCAGGGAGGTCACATGTGCAAGAAACTGGTGCATCAGACCAGAATTTCTCGAACCAGTGTTTTTCTTACAGCCGGGTCCCGCAGGACCTCCTCTCTGCTCACCTTGTGCTTGGGTTCATCACCACCTTCCCAGGGAAATGGAACCCAGCGGGCAGCGTGCCCCGGGTGCGTTGCTGCAGATGCAGCCGTGCCTCAGGCTGCAAGCAGCCCGTCCAACGCAGGGGGAGATGTGGGCTCCTCACACCCTGTGCCAGCCACACGTCTGTAAATCATTTATGCTGGTGCAGCAATTAGCTGCCATAACCCAGAATAGGAGCTCAAAGTGGGACAGCTCTCCTTCAGGTTTTCTGTTTACTTATTCACCAAGGACGTGCCCCAGTTCCTCATCACCGCCTGGTCACATCATGACCCTCCGGTCTCGTGTCTGCAGCAGCCAGAGTCAGGTTTTCCTGGCATGGGGCAGAGTTAAGGTTATTAACTGGCCTTTCTCTTCTCCAGCCACTATCTCTGACATCTGAGAGAGCCGGGGGGCTGGGACCTCTCTATACTCTCGGATTTCTTTGAGGGCATGGCTGCCACCGACATGCAGACAGGATGGGACACAGCCCTGTGAGGGAACATGCAGATGCTCCCAGAGCTCAGGGTAAAGCTGGTTGGGTTATTTTGGTAGTCCAGGACTTTTTTTTTTTTAATAATAAACCAATCAGCGCAAAACCGACCAAAGAGCAGTACGGCATAAGCTAAAGCAGCCCCAGGATGACCTTAACCCACACGCCAGCCTGGGCAGGGCAGTGACCCTGGGCAGCCCCCTTCCCCTGGGGCTACTGCTGACCTCTCCTTGAAGGGCATTAATTCTCCTCTTCCCACACCTCTTGATTTTTTTTTAGCCTGGGGACAAAAAGTCCTTGTTCGGAATGAGCTTTTAAATCTGGTTGTGTTGGTTGGTGAAACACACTTTCAAGCATTTGCTACACTGGAGAGCTCTACGTGAAGGATGCTCTAACTAGCCTTACCACTAGTTAAAAAGCTTCCAGGTACAGGAGTAAATTCACACACACAAAATCAGTTTTCAGATACAGTAGGGAACCCATTAAGCTTTGTGTGGTTATGCAAGCTGATACAAATGCCTTATTAATTAGAAAATCAATCATGCTGTCCAGCTGATTGATGTTAATCCTAGACCGAAAGGGGGAACAATAGTATAATCAAGACTAGATCATTCCTCCCCATTACAGGGAAAGGGACAAGACTGCATTTCAAAGTGATTCTGCTGTAATGAGCTGCAAGGATATACACCATGTGGTAAGGGCTCTTTTAAGATGTGGCACATTATTTGATCAATAATACTCAAATTCACTCTGGATCCTGAATCTAAGGAAATTTCATATGAAGATTAAAGGAAATTATCATATGATCAGAGGCGATCGCAGAGGAGGAGAGCTGTAATTATCTGGGGGGCAGCATTAATAAATAGGAAAGAGCCCAAACCCTGTGAAATCAGAAGACAGCAAGACTACGCTAAGGGTGCTGAAAGTGTTTCATGGCATCCAGCTAATGCCTCCAAAACTATAAAATAATTTATTTTTTAAAAAAACTGATAGCGGTTCAAAAGCCTAATGTTAGGTAGTCATGGAACAATCATTAAAGGACCCAACTGATTCTTCACCTGTTCCACATTATTCGCAGTCAGCCCTGCCAGCTTGAGGACTGATAGGAAATAGCCCTAGCAGCCATATTCAGACTATCCCAAAGCAGTGCGGCTGGCCAAGACCTTTTGAAAAATACACGCAAGAATCACGCTAAATGACTGGAAGATGACTGCAATACAATCCTTTCAACACAAGTCAGGCTTTGCAAGAAAAAAATAGCTCATTACCATGCAAACTCATGTTGTCTTGGTTCCAGGCTAATTGTTGTATAGCATATCCTATATAACGTAAGACAAAGCCCCAAGGCTTGTAAGCCGAGTAAAATGCAAATTACACCATTGACAGAGCTGAAGGCTCTGTGCAACTTTAATCAAGGCGGGGTGCAATGTATTTGTGAGACACATGAGCAGGGTAGGTATATCAGAAAAACAGAGCGTTCTAATGTGCAACCTAATAGGCTAGAAGACAGGTAAGAAAATGTTCACCTTTACCACCGAAGTCTAAGGATATTCACACTTGCAAAACCCACCATAATCATTCTGTGCCAATGGTGTTTAGCATTTCTGTAACAGTTAGTGGAAACGCTCCACACTCCAGTGGCTGTTCCCTTTCTTTCCCATCTTTATCAGTGTTTGTTGTGTAGGAGCAAGCTGAAAATTCAACCGGGATTTGGGCCCCTCTGGGCTAGAAACTCTCACGAAGCTATTCTTGCGCTGAAGAATGATCACTTTAAATGGATGTGGTGGACACTGGGCTGATATACACTAATACCAGAGGCTGGGAGTTATTAGATCAAGGACCCACGTTAACCTGATGTGCAGGTCTCCAAAGCAGGGGGTTCCAGCCCATGGTCAGTAGGTGGGACCCAGCTCTGCAAAGCTTCTGACCTGCTGTGCCATCTGGGCTGCTGGCCTTTGATGATGCATGGCCTGGAGATACAAGCATCCCTCCAAAACATTTTAAGGAGATTGGAGGTGAAGAAGTCACTGTCTCAGTCTGAGGAACAAGCATTGAGAGAAGGAGAAGATATGTGATGTGAACTACTAAAAGCGAACAGAAGAACTGAAAATTAGGACCATATAGTCAGGCTTCTACCTGATGCAAATCTGAGTGATTCACAACCAGAAAGCCAATTGATTTTTGGGGAAAAATCACTGGAAATGCTTGATACATAATGTGGGAAACTGGCTCATCAAGTAGTTGTTACTTTTCCATGGCAAGTCCTGGTGAGTTCTCTGAAAGAGCTTTGCAAAGGCCCCAGGAGACACAGAAGTTTTGCAATGGTTCCTGCTGGCTGCTACAGTCTTGCCTCGTTTAGTTTCAATATGAGTAGGCGCTCCACGTGTCCTGGGATCAAACACAGAGTGGATCTCCATGCTGGTTCATGTACTATGCACACTGCAGCTGAGACATTTCCAGTTTCATAACTCAAGAATTCAGAAATAGATATAAATTTACACGTTCCGCCACAAACAGATGGTGTCTTTGGCTGGCTTTCGCTGCATTCCTCGAAGGTAGCACTGGGTTGCAGAAGTCAATCTTTCTACAATGATCTCTGCTTGCAAGGGGTTTTTCAGTTTGTTTTGGTTTTCATTCATGTTGCACACTGGCAGGGGCTCAATGAACACAGGTGAGCTCACCAACCTATTTCCCATGCCAGGAGATGTGACAACACTACAGGTGGCCACAAAACAAAGTTCTGGTTCTCACTTCTCCATGGCACCCAGCAGGACTGGTGTGAGCAAAGATACCAACCTATGTCCAGAGTTTATGACTAATCTGAAGATCTCCAGATGAGGAATTGGGAGATTCCTCCAAATTCATCTCTTTCTGCAGACCTAGGGAAAAACTGTCTGAAGAAAAACAGCTGCTACCCCTGCTGATGCCGAGGATGTGACTGTGATACAGGAATATCACAGGGTTGCCTGGAGGCCTTCTCAGTCCGCAGCAGTCATCGGCTGCAGGGACATATTGCCTCTGGATGGGGACAGCTCAGGGGAATGTCCTCTCAGCAGAGCACATTTAGGTCCAATTCCAGCAAAAAAGGTAATTCACAAGAAAATGGTATAGGGTAAAGTTCCCATAGGGACAACTTGCGGCAGTTTCCAATCTTGAGTGCAGCTGCTCCAAGGGCTGGGGAGAGCTTGACCACTTGTTGAGAGTCTGCTCATCAGCCTTCATGAATGACTGCTGCTTCTTTGTGCCTTCCGTGGCTGAAAAACGATTTCACACAAGTGAAACAAACCCAAACCTCACGAAGGACCATGCCCAGGGGCTGGGCAGGTGAGGGATTGTCCCACACTAAGGTGACGGTCTGAGACCCCAGATCAGTTTTGTGCCATCAGTGCCACCAATGCTTCCCAAAAAACTCATCCTGATCAAAAATCACGTCTCTGCATCACTTCCGAATCCCTTTGCATCCCCTCGCAGTTTATCCTGCGTAGGCTAAGCCAAAGCACAAATGCCACAAGTGCGGTTGGGACCAGGGAAAGGTTTTGGGAGACAGAACTGGCTGAGCTTTTGGGGCTGGTTACATAAAGGCAGTATGTGTCATTTGGACCACCCAGAGAAATGCTTCCCAATGGTGAGAAACTCGAGTGAGGACGATTACATGTTACAACTGTGTATTCCTTCAGCTTTTGAGCTGACGCTGAATTTTTTGGGGAGGAGATGAAGTAAAGGTGGCAAGAAATAAGAATGACCTAGCAACAAATGTGCCAGGGGAAGCAGCTCTTATTATTTCTCAGCCAATCACTCAGAAAGCGAAGATATGCAGCTCTTCAAGCAGCCTATTTAACACTGGCACCATACAGTAAAGGGAAGCTTGCCAGCATATTTCATTAAAATACCTTTCCATCAGTTAATAATCATTCTCTGTGCTTTAATAGCACTTCCCCTCCAAGATTTCCAAGCAAACCCATAAATGTCAGCTCAACCTTGGGAGAGAAGTATTCTTAGATCTATTTTATATGTGGCTAAATGGAGAGACAGAGAGATGTTCCCCCAAAGTCCTGGATTATTGCTCCATCCCTGCATGACAGCAAGTTTTTATGCATGAAGCCAGATAACCAAGTGTCTGTTTGCATAATGATGGCCTGAATTAGTGACCGAGCCAGGAATCAAATCCAGGAGTGGTGACTCTTATTCACCGCTTTTCCCCTTCTAATGAAATTTTCCACAGACACTGTGGATGAGAAGTTATATGCCAAGTTCCAGGAATAAGTAAATTGGAAACAAATGCACTGTGTGACCTAGTAAAGTGTGTTTACAAAAGAACTACTGCTACCATTGCTGTAACACTGATCTGATGCATGAAGAGATCTGAAATCGCATGAGCAGCACCCTGGTTCCCTATTGCCCCCACCGATGCCTTGTGCAGCTGGAAGGTGGCTTCCTCATGCGAGTCAGCTGGCTTCTGAATAGCAACATGGAATAATTTTTCTTTTTTCCAAGTCAGAAAAATGGTCTTCCTTGAATTTTATTGTTTATGGTTCAGCCAAAGAAATTTCCCAGTAACTGGGAATTTTCCTAATGGTGAAACAAATACCAGTGTACACATGCATCATATTTCATTTAGTCTAAATTACTGAGAATGGACAACAAAGCAGAGCTATTAATCTGCTTGAGAATAGAGAAACCTTTGCTTTCCGGTCCAAAGAGAAATTGTTCATACTAAACATTGCTGTTGATATCACCTTTAGAAGGAATATGTCAAGGATTTCTCTGGTACTGCGCGTAAGCCACCCTTCGTTTTTTCTAAGGTGTGACCTTGTAACGAGTTGCTTCATTACAGTGGGCCACACTTTGATCTTCTTAAGAACTGAAGGCCCTGGAGTTCCCCAAGTGCACACGGAAACAGATGACAGTAAAAACACAATAATAAAATGGTATTATGTTGAGGATCAAAATCTGGATCCTAAAGGGTAGTGGCATGAAGTGTACGTGGACTGTTCAAAGGCAGCTTTCAAGGCACGCAGAGCTATTGATGGTGCAGGGAGGAGCAATTCCTCCACAGAAATGCTCCGGTCACCAAGAAAAACCCCTTACATTTATTCCAGGAACTTGGAGCCTTTGTTCTGACATACTACTATTACAAAACAGCCCTGAGCTTAGCTGAGAGCGGTGGAAACTCCCTCTTGCGTGGGATGGAGACGTGTTTGTGAAGGAACAAGGACCCAGCTCAGGGAGAAGATGCTCTCCTGCCACAGAGTTGAACCAGCCGAGGAGCAGGGCAGCGCGGAGGCCTGAAAAGGTGCCGTCACCTTAAAGGCTTTTCAAGGCAGACATTGTGGGGAGCCCAGTGGTTTGGGTTCATACCTGCCACTGAAATAAGCTCCCGATGCCATCAGTGAGACCCAGAAGAGCCTGCGTGCTCCGAGCCCAGAGCGTTTCACAATTACGTTATCTGATGTTTCCTTCACAGCCTCTCTGGAGACACTGATGTCCGTCTTCCACCCTTGGAGGCAGATAAATAGGAAACCACACATATTTCTGGTAAAGCTGGATGTAGTCCCATATCAGAGAAAGCTTCTGATGTTTTAATATTTACCTTTTTTTTTTTCCCTGACTTTAAAAAACCCCCAAAGCCACAAATGCATAGAGACTTTTTCTCTGTAAGGGAATTCCTTCTCAGGGAGCTGCCTCAGTTCGCAAAAGGGAGTCCAGAGGGGATCCCAAGGCCACTAGAAGCAGCTTAATTATATCATTAAACCACTGTAAGGTGCCCAGTCTTTGCCTAATAGCAACATGCCTGGAACAAAGAGTCTCTGAGGTCATGCTTTCGGGAGACTGTGAGCCAGGTTTTGAGGGCACCAGGTGAAAACGTTGCAGGTACATGTGCTAAGGAACAGCTTCGGTGTATGCTTGATGTGATGGGGCTGCAGCCTTAAGAGAGAAGAGGAGCCAGAACAGCACAGAGCATCTTATCTGGTCAGGATCGAGCTGGCTGGAGAGGACACAGTCAATGTCAGAACAGTATCCCGTGTGCTCATGCCTGGTGACATGCACAAATATAATTTTTTTATCCATACTGATGTCCAGCCCATCTTTTAAGCTGCCGCTCGACCTGGCTGGCAGCCCGTGGCAGGGAGTTCCCCAGCCCGACCGCCCTTCTCACCGCCCGCACTCGTTTTTCTCAACCAGACCGAGAAAGGACAGGAGAGGAAATGATAATGTGTTTTTCCTTCTATCGAGACTAACGACCAGAGGAAGCATCACCTTTTAAATTAGCTGTCATTTGGAAAACAGTCACAGGATTCCCGGCAGAGCGACTCTCCGCCCCAGATCTACTCCGGCATTACAAGTACAATCAAGGCCACCCGGACGCCCAGCGCAATGTGATGCACAGATGTTGATAAATTCTCCCATGTGAAAAAAATATTAAGCTGTTACAAACAAAACAGCCTCATAAACAGAGCTTAGGAAACTCTGATAAATCAAGTTAGCTAGGCAGCAGAGTTGGTACAAGCCGCTGTCTCAGCTAACGCAGATTGAGAGTTCAACACACGCTGCGTAGATCAGCATTTTAAACACATACCGTTTACTGGCCTTAATGAACACTAAAAGCCCAATAAGCAGGAGCCACTCAGACATGGCTTCATACAGATGTCAGCGGCATTGTCTTTCATTTTATTTGCTAACGAGTTATCGATAGCGATAATTTGTTGCTGATAATGCTGCAGGTTATAAAAGAGAAAAATTAACAAGTTCTGTTAAATGAGGAAAGAGGCTCTACGCCCTGCTTCATCCCGCTGTGTGAGCTGACACCTCGCAGGCGGCGAAGGCGTCGGGGTCCCTGGCCAAGGCAGAGCCGTGGTGGAGCTCACCATGACCACCCACCGCCGGGATGCTCAGCCGTGGCCCCAGGCACAGCCGCTCCCCGCCAGCGGGGAGGGATCTGATCAACCAGCTGCTCTTAGCACAGCCCTAAGTACTGCCAAAAGGGACAGAAAGAAGGGAAAAGACTGAAACAACACAGTCCGGGTATAATAAAGCCGCAGGCTTTATGAGTGTTAGGTGGGACTCCTTGTCCCAGGTTACATCCTCATAACCGGACTTTGCAGAAAGACGAGAGCAGGGTTTAAGCTGCGGACTCTGGTAACACTGAGCTCTGGTCCTGGCCCAATTGCTGCCTTCCCCAGGTCTTGATTGACTTCTCAGTTGCACCATTGTAAATCCTAATCATCATCCTCAGCCATTTGTGGGAATATATATTCATTAATATGGGCACTGACCTGCCCAGCTCACTGTGAGAATTGATTTCATACTGTTTGTAAAGAACTTCAAGGAGGAAATCCCAGGCACAGGCAAAATTTTATCATTTTTACCCATTGCAGTTAATGGATGGTATGGTTGGTATTAAATAAACAAATGCAGAAGGCAAAAGTACCCCAGAAAGCGGCTCCTAGCTGAGTAGGGAAAGTGTTAGGAAGGCAGTGGTGGCCTTTGCCTGGGCAGGGCAGGGAAGGCACGGCTGGGGATGAGGCATGGCTTGGAGGTCGATGCCTTTGGCAGCTCTGTCCTGACACCCGGGCTCGCATGCATAGTGATTTTTAGCAAATCAGCATCCTTTCACCAATCTCTGAGGTAGATGCTGTAAAAAGTACCGTATTTTGTAGGTCAAATGAAGTTCAGCCGTTTGCTAAGCACCTTGAACTCCTGGGATGAAAGCAGCGTTGATCAATTCCTGAAGTCCTGGCTCAAATCTACACTCGGCGCCGATCTGGGCAAACCTCCAGCTGTACACAAAGTCAATAGGGTGCTGCCTGAAGAAAAACACTCAGGCGCCTCAGGACTGGGTGCTGGTGACATAAAATATTATCATTACGGTTGCTCTCATTAGTGAGGGTCCAACCCTTTCAGTGCCTGAGATAAAAGGCAGTAAGTAAGTGTGTAGTGTTAGCGGTGATGTTTTTGTAGTGTAACAGGTAAGCCATGTGTCCGTGAAGTAGCATCTCTGTAGGGCACTGCGGTGTGCAGCACACACCGCTGGAATGGTCACCACGGGGGAGGTGAGAGGATGCTCGGAAGGTGCTGGAGAGCTCTTTCACTAAATTGGTTACTTGGAGTACCCTGAGCCCCCAAGATTTAGTATTTTGTTCATTTAGATGTATGCAACCATGCAGAGGACATCTGGCTTTTATTTATCCTAGTGTTAGTGCGCTCATCCCCCTCTGTGGATGCAGGTCTCATGCACTTCTTGGAAAAGCATTGTTGAGTTGTCCTATTTTCCAGTTATTTTTCTGTAAAAGGCTATCACACTGATCCACTTTTTCTCCACTGAAAGTGAATCGGCCTCCCTGGCTCTCAGCTGGAAAAGGCTGATGAAAAATAGAATGAGAGTGGTTTGCAGTTTGCAACCGATGGACTTCAAGCCTAGCACCTGACTGTGACTCTGGCAGCTCCTCAGCACCAGAATGGCTCATGCGTCTTTGGGGACCCAAAATCATGATCACTATGATACACAGAAAAAAAAGGAAAATACATTTGCAGTTGTTATCTGGGGGAGGAAGAGCAGGGTGCAGGAGGTTTTCCAGCCTGCCCACGCTGGCTGCAGGGCATGGTCCATGGCTTTCCACCTGGCTGGTCCGTGAGCTGCTCCTTGCCCATTTCCCTGCTTTGTTCCTTGTTTTCTTCCAGCAAGATGAGCTATGTCTTGGGATGACTGATGGAGAGGCTCCCACAGCTGCACCAGCTCCGCTTGCCATCTTCTGCCGGCAAACCGTGTCCAGATTGTGGCTGAAACACCAGGTGAAAAAAATCCCAACCTCTCCATGCATGTCTGGATTTCACCTTCAGTTGTCTTCTTGTGCAGTTTTTAATTTTAATTTTGGCTAATTAATGTGCTAGTGGTTATAGCTGTGGATTTACAGATTTAGGTGCCATCAGTAAAGCCCTGACATTATGGACTTCATGGAGGACTACACGAGGCTGCCACTTGCTGTCTGCACATCTGCCACCACGGGCAAGTTACAGCATATAGGAAGTTTGGATTGCAACCAACAGGCAAGAGACAGCTCCCAAGTACTAATTTAATTGTGAAATCTTTGGGTTTCCCTCCCCCATTTGTTGTGTGTGGTGCTTATGGAAATTAATTTAAAAGTATTGTGCAATTAAAAAAAAATTAATGGTTTCCTTCCTCTGGAATTGAGAGCTTTCTTCTGAGCAGGAGGGAGGGGTTTATGAACATGTCTTTCCTTTTTAGGGGGCTGAATAGAGGCTTCTATCCTCTCATGTTTTAATTAATTTTTCTATAGTTGCTTCATTAATTGATATTTATGTATTGCTTGTTGTGCATAAATTCTGGAAACAGCGCGTAAGAGGATGTTCTCATTACAGCTCTACAAGTGCTTGGCCAATACTGCAATATTAATGATTGGAGTCAGATGGAAAAGTACAGTTTGTTTCCCTTTCTCTGAGGTTTCTGTCCCGTATGGTGCCTTCATGAAATAAACAGTTGCTTTAAGAAAGACATTTTTTTGTGTGCTGCAAGAATACCATGTCTGTGGAAGTAAATGTCAAATCGATGGGGATGCAGCTGAAGTAAAGCCTGTGTGGCACTGACTTTTGTAGGTCCTATAAAACTAAATATGGACAGAAAGCATCTTCTTGTGCATACCTTTCCCAGTCCTGCTGGCTGGTGGTCCAGCCTCTGGGCAGCTTCCCACTGGGAAGGGCAGGTGAGGATCCAGGCAGGGCATTTCTGAAGGGTGATGTCTGCTCCCGTTCAGCACTCGAGTGCCCACTGGACAGTTGTTTAACCTTACCAAGAGGAATTTTCCCGGTTTAAACAGGAAAAAATTTTAAAAATTGGGGATTTTCAGGAAGAGAATTCCGGGTCTCTGGGATCACGGCTGCAGTTTAGCAAAGCATCCCTCCATCACCCACACATGTGGGCATCCCCCCATGCTCACACGTGTCCCCTTGCCCAGATGCTGAAGCACATGGTCCCGTGTGCTCAGCAAGTCAGCGCCCCGTGCGGGTGTTCCCTACGGCTGAAAATCCAGGTCTGATGTACTTCTTGTTAATGCTCACGAGCTGTCCCTAGGTTGGCTTTTCTCTGTTGACTCATGGCTAAAATAATCTCCCCCACAGAGCAATCAGCCGATGTCCTCTAAAGGCGTGTGGTCTGCTCGAGTGGCAAGTTATGATCTGCCCATGGAGCTATTGTTATTTGAGATTTTATTAATCATTTACTACACTTTATGAGGTTAGCCACCTGCATTGTCTCTGTGCTGACACAATAATTTACCACTACAAGGATGAAAAATAAAATAAAAGATCATTTACTGGCAGCTCACAATGCTCTTACTGGGTTACAGAGGCAGCTGGTGGAGAGGGATTTCTGCTGGGGAATCAAAATAAAACAAAAGGGAAGATGAGGCACAGCCAAAAGGGTATCACTGAAGATCAGTTTTATATGGAAGTGTGTGATAATCAATTATTCAGAAACATGGCCTTGAACTATCTCTCCCTATGGGTTCATAAACCTCTCACTGGCTTAGCTCTGGTAACCGTTATCCAGAGATGTGTAAGGGTATCACTGGAGGCCACAAGAGGACACTGATATTAGGCACATAATATAGATAAGAAGGATATTAGAAAGCACAGAGCTGGCTCATCTCCTGCTGTAAACGTATATTACTCCAGTAAGGTCAACAGTATCTCTGCCAGCTCTCGCCAGCTGTGGGTTGGACCCACAAGCTATTGCATAGGACTCAAAGGATGGAGCCCCATCAGGCAGAGGCAGCCTGGGTTGGGTCCATGGTGCTCCCTTGCCTGATGGGAGCAACAACTAGGGCCAAGGTACGGGCAGGACACTCGAGGCAATGCAGGACATCTCATTCGTGCGTGAGCAGGACATGGACACAGCTGGCCGTGGCAGGCGAGGACGATGCTGCGCCATGCACCCAAGGGAGCAGAGCTGGGCAAGAGGTTTGAGTCTCCTTAAAAGCGTTTTTCAAAATAACTGAGGGAAGGTTTAGATTAGATATTAGGAAAAATTTCTTCACCAAAAGAGTGGTCAGGCATTGGAACAGGCTGCCCAGAGACGTGGTGGAGTCACCATCCCTGGAGGTGTTCAAAAAATGTGTAGATGTGGCACTTTGGGACATGGTTTAGTAGACATGGTGGTGATGGGTCAACGGTTGAACTTGATGATCTTAAAGGTCTTTTCCAACCTTAAAGATTCTATGATTCTATGATTCTATAAATTATCAATTATAAATGGCCAGAATAAATCTGTTGGTAGGCAGCAGCACAGCTAGTTCTGACAACTGTAACTGGCAATTTACAGCTGCTGGTAGACCACTGTTAAGGACATTGCTCACTTAGTCTCCCAATATAATACTTCCAAGAGTAACAAACAGTCCCCCCAAGCCCTCCCTGTTTGGTTTTTCGATGGGGGGGCCAGGTCTGTCTCCAGACATAGTCCCACGGCTCCTCCTGCGAGAGGGGCAGAGCATCTTGGCTGCTGTGGGTGAGGGAGATGCCCGTCTGCCCACAGGCGGGAGGTAAAGCTGGGTGTTGGAGAGACAGAAACATGCTAAAACAGACGAACAGCCCTTCCCCCACTTAAAGCACTGATATAACAAATATGCAAAAGTCACGTATTTTGCAAGTGTAGAGCCTTCCCAGCAATAATTAGCTTCTAAACATTCCCCTGTCCTGTATAATAAATGAACAGCATAGTAAATGTTATGAGAATAATTCATTATTCATCACGAATAACAAATGAAGGGAATAATTTACCATCCACTAATCTCTAAAAGGGCCATGGTTCTTTTTCAATCAGGTGGGGATGCTGAGTGCCGAGGAAAAGGTCCGTGTTCGGTCACACAGACCCCACGGCTGCTGCTGCTGGGTGGGTGCCGTGGCCTCAGGGCTGGCACGCTGCTGCTGTTCGCCGGTGGTACCATGACATGACCTGTGCGGATGTCACCTTTTGCGTGGATAAGGACGGTGGTGCATCTCTGATGTCCTGTCCACCCCCACGCTCTTTCCCGAGCCCATCTGTCTCCACGCACGCTGTCGCACACCTGGGCACGTTACACTCCTGCAGCCCTGGCTGGCACAGCTAGTATGCTGCTGTACTTTGACCGTGACAGAGCCCTGAGATGTCAAAACAGAAATCAAAGGCATGGTCACACGGGTAAAAAGGAAGAATATGTTTTGGCCTCGCCAGCTTTGTGGCACACGCAACACCTGCTCTGCCTGGTTGGGCAGGGGGATGTAATTCTCCCACCACATTCAGTGGTGCAGACCAAATCCAGCCTTGCTCCCCCCACTGCCTCTCTTCCAGGGTTTCCCCTCTTTCCCTCCCTAGGAGCAGCTCTCCTTTTCTTATTTCCCAATATCAGATTTCTTTTTCCTTGCCCACAGCCAATCTGTTGTGTTGCCCGCGTCCTTCAAAGATCATAGTGCTGGGCCACTCCTCCATGGGATTTAACCCCTTGCTGAAGCCTCCCTATTTTGTCCTTCTCCTGGAGACCTGAGAGACCCCCCCATCCCCTTTCCTTGGGAGCTCACTACTGCTGCCTGCTTGGGGGTAGCATTTGCCGACTCATTTCTGTGTTATCTCTGCTGATTATTATTTGTTTATTGCTCTTCCTTCTCTTGTGTTCCCCCAGCGCTCCAGCTGACAGACAGCACATAAATCACTGTAATGGAACAGGGCGCGCAGAGACGAAGGTATACACGTTGTGTGTGTATGGGTGTGCTGGCAGATAAGGAGCGTTGGCGGATCCTTTTGGTGCCTTTCCCAGCCGGGAGTCACACCGCAGAGAGAGCACGAGGAAGCTGTGCGCCCAGCCCAGGCACCTCTTGCATCCCTGACCGCTAAGGACGACTGACAAAATACCTTTGACAAATGCATCCCCCCCATAACAAAAATCACTCCGGATGCCACGCTTGCGAGCTGCCCTGGGACACCAGCAACCCCTGTAGATTGTTTTCACATGTGGTTTATTTAAAAAACCATAAAAGTGCACGCGCAGCTGATAGACCTGAACATAAAAACTAAAATTCCACATTATGATTTTAGGAAGTTATTATTTTTTGTTGTAAACTTTCACCTATACTGTTGCTCCTGGATGTGAGTAAGCACCAAAACATAAAGGGTAGTTGAAAGCATCTGACTATTGCACAGTAACTGCCCTCATGTGAATTTTGCCTGGTGAGTATGTTTAATATTTTCCAATGATATCAGCTCCAAGTTTTGCTAAACTTGCATTTTTGGAGACTATTTTTGAGTAAAGATTTCCATAGGATAATCAAGATAATGTCGGCAAACTGACCTATGACCTCCAATATCTCAAAATATTCACAAACCTGCTGACTAACCGAGTATATTTTTGGCTCTGTGGACTTTCCATCCCTGAATGGAGTGATTAGCAACAAAGAGGGGATTTATATTTAAATCAGCGTGAGCTAATTAAACTCTAGTGTGTGCCGAAAGTGGCCTCAGAAGAACATGCTGTGGTGCTGTGCTGAGGAGCATTTGACACCTTGCTGGCTGCCACTCTCCATAAAACCCCACCACCCCATCACGACCTGGACTTCTCTCAGCTACCAGGAACAGGAACATCAAAATCGTGCAACATCTACAGTCTGATAACATTTAACTAGGGAGCTGAGATGATCAGACCCCCAGAAGAAGTCTAGAAGATGCTTTCTGTAGACAAGCGAGACAAGAAGAGTCACACCAAGCATTGCAACTACCTACCAGCCTTTCTGGGCTGCCCTTTTCCTCGGGGCAGTGCAGAGGGATGTTTCAGTCTCGTCATTTCTACACGTACTGTCTGGCTCTGGAGGACTGTCAGATTTTCACGCATTTGCATGCTTTTATGGCTAGATCCCACACAATCTACCTGCAAGAAGCCTGCAAAGAGCTTCCTTAGATACCTGCAGAGACCTGCAGTTCAACAGGGTCCCTAAGATGATCCATAAAATGGCGCATTTCCCAGGAAGCCCTGATTTAGACAGGCTGCTTTAACAAGAATTAAAGCACTAATTTGAACACATGCATGGGGGTATGAGCTATGGTTTGACCCTCCACGTCTGTGCTCTTCAGTGACAGCGCGATGACCCACCTAGTCCTGGCTCATAGCGTTGACCTGTAGAGTGGGACCTTGGTGCCAGTTAAAGGAAAGTTTACTAACATTTTGACCCTTTTAATTGGCACTATGCAGTCTCAGGCTTTATCGGTCAGCTTTGAAGTCTAACCGGCTCCCTGGTGAGGAATTCAGATTTGGCATGCTTGCATGAGACATAATGCGGTAACAGAGGTAGCTCTATATGTATGGTAATTTTTAGAGCTGAGTGACATTTTTCAAATGGATAAGTTCACTGAAAAATGCAGGAACCAACAGTATTTGTGAAAAAAATTAGAAAGTGTACAAATGTTTCATTTTTGACATGTCAAAAGAAACCGTTTGGAGATATGGAGACATTTTGTTTCAACACCGTCAAAACAAAATATTTTGACTTTTTGTTTTGAAACAAGCTTCGTTGTTTAAAAACTGACCAAAATTTTAGGAAAGAATTTTTTTTAAACCAGCATTACATAATAAAAAAAAGAGCCTTTCATTTCCTGTTGAGGAAAATGCTTGGTTTTACTCATTTTGCCCCCATTTTTGGATTTGACAACCAAACTGAAAAAATCCATATTCATCTACCTCTCTCACTGTTGACGCTCATGCCGCATCTCCAGCGGCTAAAAGCAAGCAGCGCCTTCATCCAGCAATGCATCGCTGCTGCATTTCACTGTGTTGGGGCACAGAAAATGGAGTTTTGTCCATGCCCAAAAGCGCGGTGGCATCCCAGGTACGTGTGACCACGGGTGACTCGGTGGCCCTGGCACAGGACATGGACGTGCCTGCCTGTCCCACAGCCGCGGCTGCCTTCAGCCCCGCTGCACCTGGGCTTGGCCCCTGCCAGGCGCTCTGCCCTTATCGGGGCTTTATTTAGCCAAGAGGGTTAATGAATAACTCTGTGTTTCGCCAGCGAAATGAACCCTCGCTAGTGTCTTATCTCCTGATCACGTGCAGTGAGAGAGCAGAAGAACAAAGACACATTTGTCGTGTCCTCTGTTACTCACCGCCTGAAATGGCTGATAGGGCTCAGCAATGCGGCCACTCTGCTCTTTAATGGCTAATTTATCTGCTTTCTGCTTCCCTTCCCACCCGTGAGTTTCGATTCCAAAAATAGCTTTCATCAGTCGCTGTGGAGACGGCTCTGTTTATGGCCAGCTTGGTCTCTGCCCTGGCTCGGGTGCTCTCAGACAACTGCTTTGCTGGTGTTTAAGCTCGACGTCCTCCTCGCTGCAGAGCAGGGACCTCTGAAACCACCAGGCACTGTCTTGCGTTCAGGATGGTGCGGACAGCGAGCCTCGGTGCCTTGCGCTGCGGAGCCGAAGGACCACGCGGACATCTCGCGGTGAGGAAGCTCTTCAGATGCTGCAGCTCCCTGAGATGTATCCTTACACGCTGTAAAAGTCTGTCCATTAACAGCAGACGAGTTTTGGGGTTTAATATGCCCACAGACAGGATAGTTCTGTGTGTGGGAAGGGGCCGTGAGCTGCCTGCAATACTCACACATCCCCGCTGTGGTGGATGAGCATCGACGGAAACACCTCCTGGTGAATGAGGTGGAGCCAGGATTTCAGCCTGTACTTCATCAACAGCTATCGACACACCTGGTCTTAGATCTCACTGCTTCCTGGGCCCTGGCCTCCTCATCTAATGTGATTAAAAGCTCTTCTGCCCAGGATCTACCTGGAAACTAGCCATTACAACATTTTGATGATGGGGTAGCTGGACCCCGTTGCCACAGAAGCACATCCAGTACTTTTTCCCTTCCTCCCTGCATCCCTTTGGGAGTTTGCTGCAAGATTCAGGATTGTGAGGAATTCCTAATACAGAGAAGTTTCCTATAGGTTGTTCTCATGCCCTTTGTGACACAAGAGCCTTCAGCCATCTATTTCCAGGCTCTGCAGGAGAAAAGGGATGCTTTAGTTCCACCGGTGAGCAGGAAATCGAAATGCATTTCGGCGCCCTGCCCAGCACTGCAGTTAGCAACTTGGGGTTCATTCACAGTGCATTGCTAGTGCCATTTGCTGCTATTTTCGTTTATTCCCTTTTCCTCCTACCCCTCTCCGTTTCCTAATAACAACCCCGGGTGCGGATTGATGCTCGGTGGCTGGGATGGAGCAGTGACATATCTGCAGCTCAGGGCTCAGCGGCCAGCTGCGGTGACTCAGAGCACGTGTAGCTGCATTTAAAAAAAAAAAAAAAAAAAAATCTTTCTCCAGGACATCACAATTCAAAAATCATTTCCAGTTCTATTATTATTCTCAGCCCAGGGCAATCATGCTGTGGTCTCCAGTGCAGCCAGCTCTGCCAGTCACTCCTGTTAAACACACTGAGTTTTCCTTCCACTTTAGGGTTAACAAAAATTAAATTTGTGTGGCCAAATATAGGCAGAGATTTCATTCCCATGAGGCCATGTCTGTATTATTGAATCCCAGTCTTTTTCATGTGAAACAAAAATATACCAGTCATAGGGGTTTTTTATAAAATAATAACCCACTGAATTATGTTTCGGGGGGAAGAGGGTGAGTTTGGGTTTTCTGCTGTGATCACAGCAGCGAGGAATGAGTATTATCCAGGCAAGGGAAAGGGAAATAGATGCAGAGATCAGGACACGGCAGTGCTGCTGCCACTCACACCCGAGTCGGGCTAGGTTTAGAGAATGGCATGCACTGGATAAATATCCAAAATTTTCAGAACTTTGCAAACCATGTTGGAGTGACCCCTCGGTGCTATATTTGTGAATACGTAGTAACAAATTCCCCCAAAAGTATTCTCTGTCCTTGTTATTTGTTTTCCATGAACATCCGCTCCTATACTAATGAAGAGTGGGATGTTTTCAATTTGGTTTGTGAGATTTTCCACTTTTCCCCTTCCCACATCAGTCTCAGGGTCATCCACTTGCAGATAATCCATAGATTTGAAAAAAAAAAAAAAAAAAAAGGAGGCAGAAGACATCAAATAACTCACTGTCCCCAGTACTTGTCCCGGAGCCGGTGGGGCTGAGCCAGGGCGAGCGGGGAGCGGGGCTCAGCCCGTGGCATGGGAGAACCGTCCTTGCAGCGGTGTGTAGAGGGGGAAAACCTGGAAAAGCTGCTTATAACGTAGTACGGTCTTTAAGAAGAGACAGAAGACACCTGTCATCACACCCTGGATATGCCAGTGGTGATGTGTTTATCGTGGCTGCATTCATAATTACGATCAATATTAGTAATGAGCAATGATAAGTAATAACACAGTCACCATGACGATAACAGTCATGATTATTATTTATGACCTTTTTAGATTTTTATACAGAATTTCACTGCCAGGCCTCCTAATAGGCAAATCTACTTTCACATTTGATGTTATAATAAGAAGCAGAAATAGGGATGGCCAGGAACCTGGTTCTACATTATCTCCCATAAACGTGAAGGTAGGTATCGTTAAATATGGATCTATGTGTATGTAACCAACCATTTAAGATAACTTTCATGGCCTGCAGTCGCATTCAGTAGGAAATATCTAAAATGTAGTTAGGTCAAAAATATTGTTGAATAGTTTTAAATGTGACTCTTTTACTGGCTTTTTGTTAAGAAGAAACCATGTGAGGTTCCTAGGAGACTTACGGCTATGGAAGGAGTGAGCTATCTGCAATCCAAGTTTTCTGCCTTATCAGACTTCTTTTAAATGGCTTCTCTTCAAAATTACATGGAGCTTTGGAATTTCCCCTCCAAATTCTCTGCCTGCACTTTTGGCACTTGCTGTACCTATGCGGTTTCATCCCAGAAGGGTGCTGCAGACGAGTGTTGAATCTGCACAAATGTTTCCAAATCAAAACAGTCAAAGTGCTACTCTATTTCCCTGGTTCTCTGATGTTTAGAAATAAACATTGGCAGTGCTTGTTTAGGGCGTTTTGGAGCATTTCTGAGCATGTCAGCGGCACAGTCTCTCCCAAACTGACGGATCCTGCACTTTTTTGTGTCTGAAAAGCGCAGGCTTGGAAATGCTATTTTAAGTAAAAGGAGAAAAAGAGGGAAGTGGAGTCCTGCCGGGCACACCTGCAGCAGCCGCACACTCAGGCCACGGCACCCGACGGTCCCTGGCCCGTTCCGGCGCTGGACGTGGTGCAGCATCGCCCGCGTCTCGGCCGGCAGCTGAATGCTGTTTTGTACCTGCCCTCAGCTCGCTGCCTGTTTTTTATTTTCCCAGTTTTCCTGAATCTCCATCCCCTTCCTCACACATCTTATTGTCTCTTAGTTCCCTCACTGGAAGATGGTTTTTCCACACCCCACCTAATCCTATGTGTAAAAACTCCTTAATGTTCTTGCTCTTTGATGGCATGTTTTGCTCTCACCCAGTGAACAAATTCTAATATCTAAATTTCTGAGATTATTTTGTTTAATCATTCCTTACTTCTTATCTTGCCTGTCTTGACTCCCTTCTTATAAACCTTGATCTGCTGCTTTTAAGACTTACTGTAACATACAAATTGTTTCTATTTGTATCTGCACATGAAGTCACTAGTGAGGTGTCTTGGGAAAATTTGCTTTAAAAGCGTAATATGAAAATAAACAACATCAGGGAAAGCTAAGCTGGCTTATTGTCAATACATTTTCCACCTCAGGAGGTTTTCTGTTTGGGTTTTTGGGTTGGTTTGTTTTTTTTTTTTCCCCCTTATCTGTGCATCATTTACATTATTGCCTTTTTCTGGGAATCACTCCAGTGGCAGGACTAAAGGGTCACAATTTGATAGAATACAGTGACGGTGATGCTGGGTAAAATGTGCACACACTGTTCCTTTGAGTTAATGGTACTGAGAGAGCAGGATGTTGGAGAAAATGGATGACCTACTTTTATCCTCTGCATTACAGATACGTTTTACAAGGTGGTAAGACTGTTTTGAAAATATATGCAAAATCCAAAGTCTGTTCTCGGTTGTACCAGTATCAGCCCCGTGACTTCCATTTATACTGGTGTAAGTAAGATCAGAATTACAGAGTAAAGATAAGGGGAAAAGTACAAATATTTTTGTGTCTGCAGCGTAGCTCCACCCTGCTATTCTTGGGAAACTTCATGTCCAACTCTGCTATGAAATGGCATTCAATCATCCTCCACTGCTTTTAATTATATTAGCAGTGTTATTGTAGCTGTTATCGTCTAAGGATATGACTGAAGCAGTATTTATACAGAGAAGAAAAATCATTTGTTAGACCAGCTGGTACATGGACAAGCTTTTTGGCATACGAAAGGGTTTGTGTGCCTGAAAACATATCTGCTTTTTTTTTCCCAAACTATCAGTTCGTTCTAATAAAAGGTATTACCTCTCCCTGTGGACTTTGTCTCATTTAATTATATTAGCATTGAAAAGAGGCGAACCACATTGCATAAGATAACTTGTTTTGTCCCCAGACCACGCTGCTAGCTCCGGCTGGGGCCCTCTGTTTCCAAACTGCTTGAGAAGATCTATCAGGTTGCAATTATTACTGTATAAGTATTAACTCATTTTAATGAAAAACACCAGAAAGAGCATAAAGCGTTAGACTCGGGGCTTTGAAACAACCTTTGTCTTTGAGAGACAGGGCTGAGGCTTTCAAGGGTTGTGTCTACACGTACTGGTGCAGGGGCTGCCCTTGCTTGAGGCGTGCGAAGTGACTGCTGCTGGTGCCAGCACCGGGTCCGATGGCTCTCAGATCTGATCCAGCGTGGCAGCTTCTGTATCTCCACCTTGCCGTATAATTATTTCCATACTGACCCATTTCTCTGTCTGGAAGAAACCCAAAGCAGAAGCCCCAGAACACTTGAACTCATTGTATTTTTGCTCAACACAAGCGAGAAGCATCCAGAAGCCTTAGCCAAAATAATTTCTTACCAAGTTTCCAGCCAAATTTGCAGGCTCGAGAGAGCCCGTGAATCACGGATAAGCAGCCAGCCATTTGCTGCGTAACTTTGCTTCTAATTACAAATGGGCAAACATAATATATAGAGTCATTAATTGGTCAAAAATAACACTGGGAATTCAATGTAATGCGATCAATGCTTAGATATGATGATGAGAAATCAAAGTATTCAGTGCATGGGCAAAAAGCTGCTTGGCTAGCAAAATGAAAACAATTTTTAATGCTTCCTTGTACCTTGACTACACAGTGTTTAACTTCACGTTTGACTTTAAACATTACAGAATGGCTTTGTTTTGGTCACATGCACAGTGGCCTCTTCTTAACATTTATTCCTCAGGAGTAAGGATTTTATTTATTGCAGAATTTGCAGACTGAAAGGATTAATCTTTTGTACGCCTTCTTCCTTGGAGAGTTTTTTTAGAAGGAATACATTTGTTTCACTGCTTTCTGAGTATATCTTTTGGTATAAGTGCTTGCTCCTTCTCTCCCCTTCTCCCCAGCTTGTTTACTCAGGGAATAAAAACTTGACCTTGACTTTAAGGTCTTTTGGTGTTTCAGACTGTACAGTCAGCAGAGAGTAAGGGGAAAAATCGATGTGAACTGTATTAGACGAGTAGAAGAGTAATGCATAAGTGCTGGGAAGTCATCCTGGAAATGGAAACAACTGAGGTAATTCTTAAAGGAGAGCACATCCCACTGATGCATCTCTTGTGGTTAAAACCCCACAGCTCACCTTCCTCCTGCATCCGTGTTCTCCCCAGCTGTCTAACTCAACCTTGGGGCCATAAGCAGACGGGGACACACCAGAGTCCTCCCGAGGTACCCACCTTGCCCGGGTGGGAGTTGGAGTCAGGGGACAAAGTGGTGGCCCATGTCTTCACCTCTTGCCAGCTCTGCCTCCACTTCTGGACATCACAGTGGTCCTGTTAGCATCTCCAATTAAAAATACATCAAAAGAATCAACAAGACAGGTGAGAAAGGACAGCTCAGCAGATAAGAGAGATGATGTTGTTAACGAGGATGTCAGCGATTGATAAGACTGCGTTTGTCACCGGTGGACTCACAAAGCACCCTGTCCTTACTGTGTTTTGGGAGAAACTCTGCTGTTTCCTCGCCGTTTCTCAATTTGTGGAGTGAAATCCTAGCTGACCTGCCTCAGCAAACTGTCGGAACATTGAGGTCAGGGAGGCAAAGCCAGACTTCGTCCGCCAGATGTGCCTTTCCAGGAAGCCGTACAGATCATTGCCATTTAAATGCAAATCATGTTTGGTTCAGTATATTTAAATACTAGTGAAAAGTCCTCAGCAATAATAGCAGACTGTTAATACATATGTGTATGAAATTTTTAATTAATTAGATGGCATTAGAGTACCAGTTGTGTTCTCAAAACAGCTCAAAAGTACTCTTTTAAAGGGAATGAATATTTAATAGGAAAAAAATGCTATAGCTTCCTGAAGTCTTAATTAAATGCTTATACCTTTATGGCTTTTACAAGTGTTTTACTCATAACTTAGTCTGCCAGGGAATTGCATCACCGGTGTTTTCTGCAACAGGGGGAGTGCCCTGGGAAGTGCACCATCCATCAGGGTTTTTTTTCTTTAGAGCCCTATTCCCCTTCTTGAACAAGGAACTGATGAAAGACTTTGCGAAAAAAATGTCTGTCTTTTCCTTGAAAACAACCTGCTGGAGGAAGGCGGAGGGGATGGAGGAGGCGTAGCACCAGGCGTTCTGGCCCCCAGCCCCACAGGCAGAGGCTCCACGTGAGCTGCAGGCAGCGCCGGGGACCAGCAGCGCTCACACACCGAGATCCACCCCACGAGGGGAACCAAGCGCCGCATTTACCCATTTCATAGGATTATCAGGTTAATATTCCCACAGCTGGAATGTTTGGGGTCGCCTCCCAAATATTGTAAATGATGGTCCTGACCAGGGAACAGCCCCGTGCGAAGAAGCTGTGAGATTAATGCCCTGCATGTGAAAATAGCTGACTTGCAGTAGCAGTAATAGCCATTCCTCATATCAATTAGACCCACATATGTATGTCCTTATTTGCAAATAATCCATAGGTCTCATCCAATCATTTCCATTTTCCTTTTATGCACGAAAAATTAGGCAGAAGACAACTAGAGTGAACTTCAAGCTGAAGCCCTCTAAAAAACATGCTGTTGTGAAAAACGTTGTTTAGGGTAACTTGAGAAGCCAGCTGGTAAAATTCAGTCACTTTTTCCAGGGCAGAAGAATTTATAGTCCCTATCTTCAGCACAAATAATCTCTATCAGTTTCCCCTGCTTTTAAAATTGGCTTTCACTAACCTTTATTTATCATGCTTTCTCAGGACCACGCAAATTAGACAAAAATAGCATGGGAGTCTCTTTTCTGTTTCAGCATGTAAAGCAAGTATGTACAACGTCTAGCATTAAGAGTTCCAGCCATGGTTTTATTTCCATAACTGTTTCAGAGCCCCAGATGTTCCTGTTTAAAGCCACCCTCAATACCAGCAGGGCTTCTTCAGTACTACTGCGTTATAAATAACACTAATAGTAGTAATAATAGCGAGTGGTTCTTAAGTTATCTCATACCTTTCCTCAATTTTGTTCTTGCAATGCCATGTCAGGACACTTTGTCTGAGACGATGGGAAGAAGGGGTATTGATTTTCTCAAGATTGCTGGTTTTTTTCTCATCCTATTTAGTACCGAGGGCCGGTATAAATGATGCCGGGAGCACGGCACAGAGCAGGCACGGCCAGGCTGCGCGGCACCGGCGTTGGGGCTGCAGCAATGTCTGTCTGCTCAGACGGTTCACAGCAGGGGCCTTGCTTGAAAACTCGCTGTATTTTCAGTCGAGCTATGTGAGGGATAAAAGTAGGGCATCGGCACTCAGCAGAACCGTACAGACAGGTTTTGCATACGGAGCAAAACTGGAGAACGTGGGGCGGGGGGGCTTTTCCTTCTTTTTCTTTCATTCTGCTGACTTTGTGCTAAAGTTGAAAATCAGGTTTTACCCAGTGAACTTACACGAGTTTGTACAACAGATGTGTGAGAGAGGAAAACCAGCCTGTTCAGAGCCAGAGAGGAGCGAGCAGTCCCGCACCAGCAGGGTCTGCATCGCCGCCAGTGTTGGTAGGAGCAATGGCCCCGTTGGGGGGAGGGAGAGAGCCTGGATGGGAAGAGGTTTTGGCAGCTTCCTCAAGATATCCTCTTAGTGCTCATGGCTGGGAAGCTGAGCAGGGAAATCGGCATCACTCGAGGCGCTTGTCTCTAGCCTTATTCTGTGGTTTGGAAAGCAATTTGAATGGAAAATGAAGACAATTTGAGGACAAATCAGAGAAGGAAAATGGGACCCATACAACAAGAGGAGAAGAAATTAAAGGCGTAGAGTCTGGGCTTGAAAACCTCTCCAGTATCAGCATTTCTCTCCACCAAAAGGAAGCATTTTATTTTCCCTGGAAGGAGACAAAACAAACAGCAGGGACTACTGTTGTGGCAAGAACACCTGGAGATGTGCTCACTGCAGCGAGAGCTCGCTGGCAGGGATAGCAATGGCATAATTTGCAGCAACATCTGCAATTGGCCCAGCAACCATCTCTCCTCATTAATTAGTAGAAGCAGTAGGTTTGCCAGACAGTCCTGTTGGCTTTTGCCTTATTACTGTACCCCTTAGCTAATGAGCCATCCTTGTCCCTTCCTGCTGAGTGAGGTATATCCAGTCTGACTGCAGAACGGGCACAGAAATCCAACGTGCATCAAAAGGGGGGACAGTGCCTACCATCATTTCATGTATGTACCCTGTGGGTCAGATGTACTACAACCACATGACCCAACAGCAGTGGGCTGTAGGCCCATGGAGAAAATAGCAGAGGTTCATCAATGACTCCCCTGTCTCTCCCTGTGCATTTAATTTTATGCTGCAAGGCATGCAACCATGTATGTACAATTCTAGCTCCCTGGAATTGTTTTGGATTATATGTAGTTTTTTTTCCACAATTCTGCCTTGGTCCTCCAAGCTGACAAACATGTCTTTTCACCTTGCCTCATTTTCTCTGCCTGAAAAGAAAAAGCATGACACTGTTCTTCAGGATCGATTTGGTTTCCACCAGTGAGACAATCTCATAACCCAGCTCTGCTGAACTCCCGTTTCCACAATATAGTCCAGCTGTGCAAGAAAGCCACATGCGGATCAGTACACAGGGACCTCCGGGCACCTTTGCCTGGCCATTACATGCCATCTCCATTGAGCACCGTCCTGGTGGTGAATTACTACAGCAATGGAGAAATTAACACAAGGCAGAGGAAGGCGGCAACCTTTAGCAAGTCTCTGGCAAGCTCAGCTTTCTTTCCCAGATTTGCACTTATGATCAAATGACAACTCCTGGACATGGCTAAGGGATTGCAGGCTGTTACCTGGGGAGACCCAGATCTTGCTGCGAGAGAGCTCCTACCAAGCCGTGGCTGCCTAGCCCTGTTGGTCGTGCAGGCAGGATCCCGTTTGCCTGCACACAGTGCCGAGCCTCAGGCAGTCTTGCTCAAGTCATTTCATGCACAGTTTAATTCTTTCCATAATGGGGAGGGGGACTTACTCCAAGCAAACCCGATCCAAAATGATCAAGGTGGCTTAATAACACAAGGCAAACGGCAGTGCTATGGCCCTGCTAGACAATAGCAAAACACATTTGGATACGCAGTTTAGACCTTGCTGCATTACACATGTAATTAGGTTGTTTCCATGGTAATGATCTAATTACGGTCTTCTTGGCTTTGTGTAATCACATTTGCTGCATTTTGGCAGAGCTGTTTTCCTTATTTTTGAACTGCAACACTTGGCAAGATGTTCTTTCTAAAGCTGAATAATAACCGACAAGTCTGTGAGTTTTTATTTAAAGCAGAGTTGAAGATACAAGACAAGACAAGACTATATATATATATAGCATATATATAATATACATGTATATATAAAGAAGGCTTTTTATCCCTGTAATTTCTGTTCTTCCTTCCTTCCTACCTTCTTTTTTTTGCAAGTGCTTAAAATATTGAATTGTAGCAGTGGGTCCCATGTGGGAGTGGAAACTCCAGAGACCTCTCTTCTGTTCCTGGGGTTAGTGACGGGCTGACCTTATGGCAAGAGATTTCACCTCTCCCTGTCTTATTTTCCCTGTCTGGGGATAATGATACTGACTTCAGATGAGATGTATATGCAAAATGTATATTATTTCTGCTAAGCTATTTCAGCTCCTAGTAAGCATGATACCTTAGAGACAGCCGGTGAAATCCTGGCCCTGTAGAAGGCCAAGGGCAAAAATCTTATTGATTCCCATAGTGCTGCAATTGCCCATGTGCCTGTTCAAACACCTCAGAAAAAATCAGATACAAAAAGCCAAACCTAGAAGCTCTGACCAACACGGATTCTCCTCCCTGCTGCCCCAGAGCTGACCGAGCAAGGTGGAATTAGACTTTGGTGACACGTGCGTATCACTTAGCCGTCACAGCGCTGGGGGGGAACACGGCCATGGGATTTGCTGTTCACAAGTGGGATCCCCTTGTCCTGAGCCCACCCCTCCCTACAGCTCAGCTTATTCCTCGGTGTTACGGGCTGGTTTTAGGGAGGTGCAGAGTTCAAGGCTCTGCTAGAGCCGATGCTCGCAGGGATTTATCGTGGTCTGTGCTCTGCTGTGCAGGAGAGGCACTTACTATAGCCTCTAATCTCTCCTAAGACAACTCTCTCCTTGAAGTCAGCTGCAAGATCTGCCTGTTAGTTATCACTTACAAAGATTTTTAAAGCTTTCTTGCAAAACAAAAGATATATTTCTAGCTTGAGCAATAAGGGATCTGGGGAAAGAGAGGAGATGAAAGGTCAAGCAAGAGGAGCTTGTGAAATCACACTGGAGCAGAACTGCAGGCTGTAGTCAGCCAGGAGCTTGTATTGCAATCGACAAGGCTATTCATGGAATGGGTTTTGATCGGAGTTGCCATGACAATAGGAAACACCTAAAAAAGATCTATGAAATGTTATGTTGGCATCAAGCCAAGAGGTTAAGCCAAATCCTACACTCCGGTTATTCCTATGAGTCAGTGGCTTTCACAGCAGTGTTGCTAAAGGAAGGATTTGGTCCTCTGACTTTGAAGATTTGGGAAAACGGGTATGAAATGTAAATTATGATAGGAAAGATCTGTGCCATAAAGAATTCGCTGCGGAAGGATGTTGGAAATCTTGCAAATACTGTTTACAGCCCTTGCTTAGTGTACTGAATATACACACAAGACAGCGGAGTCCTCTGATTTTGATGGACAGGTAGGTACGGCTGCTTTCTGAATGAATACAATATAACACCCACTCTGCACATCCTCTAGGGTCTAGGGATTGAAATTTCCATCTCTAAACCTTCACAGAGAGATTTCAAATCCAAAATGAGTGGCACTGAATTTCAAGGACCCAGCAAAAATAATTCACTTTTGAAAGCAGTGTTTTCTCAAGATATCAGAGGTGAGAAGAAAACCTGGTGATGCCTTTTTTTGGAACGAATAATGACGTGAGGGTGGTGGTGGGGGTTCGTTCATTTGATGCATCTTTGAATACAGGATCCCCGGAGCTTACAGCAAGGACCAGAATTTGTGTCCTCTGCTGGGGTTTTTTTGCAGCACTGACCATGCTGTGAGCCCAGAGAAAGTAAGCTATGCTATTGAGCCATATGCTTTCACGTTATGTTCTGCAGAGAATAAAACTAACTGTGATTAGCTATTGCCACTTAAGGTTTAGCAGATTGACACCTCTCAAATGCCAAGATATACCCAAATAAGCCCACAACAAATGCTTGTGAATGGACAGGCAACTGCACAGCAGCCATGGTGAAAGTCAAACAACAGCAGTGGAGTGGGGTGGGAGTTCAGGTCTGCTCTGTCGCTGCTCCTAGCAAAGTGAACGCCTTTCCTGAGGACCTTTCAGCAGGTCGCAGCTAATTGACTTCCACATCTTCCCCGCAGAGCAGGTAGGTATGAAACATGTACCTTGCTGGAACATCATTCTCCATTGATATACAGCCACCTCCTGGATGGGATGATATAGCAGCTGGTAAACAGGGCATAGTCTTAGTAAGACATGCTGTGCCTCAGGAACCCTTCCCCTGCCTCCTGCCCCGTCTTTTCAGACAGTCAGAGGGAGGAAGGGGAGGGTGGCCATCAGCCAGAGGTCAGTGGCCCCAAGACTGAGAGAGGAGAGCAAGCACTGGGGCTGGTGAGGACCAAGCTGCAGCAACTCTGCTTGCTCAAGGCTGGGGCTTCGCAGAAACATCGCACCGCCAGGCCCTCACTGGGAACACTACAGAAAAGCCTTCAGCTGAGGGGCAGCCTGGCTCTACCGGCGAGTGCCTGGGAATGAGGGGTGAGCTGCGGTGGGTCCTCTCTGCATTTCGTCCACGCAGTGCTATGGGATACACAACATAACCATCAGGGGTATCATCTCCTGCTTCTCTTCCTGTCTCCTCAGAGCTCAGCAGCAGAAGGGACAGGCTTGCCTCCAGAGAGAGCAATGGTATGGTAATGAGAGCCCTGTTCACTGAAACTGCTGGTTCTTGTACTTGGGATCTGGTTGTGGCATTGGAGAACATGGAGCGGCACATTTTACTGTGCAGGCTGCGTAGATGCCCCTGCTGTGCAAAGCCTCACATGCAAACCGCAGTAATCACTATCTCTTGCCTTCGAGGTATTGCACGCTTATAGGACTAAAATCAGAGCTGATGAGCCTGTCCTCCTTTCCACAAGTCTGCGAATTTCATTAATGCCACCAAGGGTTTTACATGTGCCTGCAGAAGAGACCAGATCCCTCAATTTATTCTGCCCTTGTTTCCTTCTTTCGTAACCCAGATATTTGCATAATACAGAGCAGCAATGCCAAGTGCCGAGTGCCTCTGTTCCTGCCGCACAGGCTCCATATGCTGCCTATCCGTGTCAATCCCAGGGAGCTCTGCAGTTGCAGGAGGACAATTTTCAAACTGTATGTGTGTAAATTAGAGCTGACACACAGCAACTTTAATTCATGGACTGAACCTAATCCTTGCTCACACCCTACCCATCGGATAACCTTAACACCACAATCAATACAGTCAGATAATTACAATTAGTAGGAAAGCTAAGTGTATGTTTCTGGGTTTTTTCACCAAAACAAAGTCCTAGTGACATGTTCCTGCCAAGGCTTATACAATTCTCATTTATTACACTGGGAGCTCACACAAGCCTAATACTGTATAATACTTTTTACATGAATGCTCTCAACCAGAATTTCCCTCTCATCTAAATCTAACTCATCTATCTTGGTATGAGTCTCTAATTCTGCATGGGGGGGGTGGGGGGGGTGGGGGGTTGTCCCTCTGTTTCCCTTTTGATCTACTGCCAAATCCACTGACGTCAACAGCCAGAATGAGAAAATGACTGAGAAAAATGACAGACTGGTCCATGAAACTTCAGAGATTTCACCTTTGGGTTTCACTAGCTAAAGCTGGTTGACATAATTTCTCACTTTCTCCTGGTCACCCCAGATCTTGTTTCTCAAGCTTATGTTGCCTTTTTGCTCTTTACATATTTGCTTTGCTAATGGTTGAGAGAAGCTTGTCCTTTGCAGACATTGCCTTAGGAAGAGATACTGGCAAGCAGCAAGCCATTGCACACCACCCTGGGAAGCACAAGCCAACTTAGAGACACCCTCATTTTCTACGTCAGGTGGAGCACCGAGGAGGACACTGTTTCTGATCACAAAACATTGACTCCCAAGTCAAAAGATACGGGAC
Organism: Aramus guarauna; assembly: GCA_013400195.1. Taxonomy (NCBI): domain Eukaryota; kingdom Metazoa; phylum Chordata; class Aves; order Gruiformes; family Aramidae; genus Aramus; species Aramus guarauna. The sequence goes on along the minus strand of VXBL01006287.1, from coordinate 1,282,732 downwards.
CACTCAATGCATAGTGTCAAGTGAAACATGAGCATTTTTCCCATTTTCACTTTAAATTATACCGAATCAACAAGGTCCCCAAGGCATGGGTCAGGGTACCTTGATGAGGACCTAAGCAACAGCTCAGTGATAGATAAATCTCACCTTTGTGCGCTGGAGCAATACGAGTAGGTAAATCCTCTTCCTCTGAAGTGTAATGTCCGGCTGTGACTTCTAGGACGCCTGGCGTTAAACAGCAGTAGTAAGCCTGTGGTGGCAAGGAAGCAAAATGACTGCAGTCATTAATTGCACTGCTATAAATTCTCTGGTATGAGAAACTTTCATCTGTGCACACAGTTGCAAAGAAGCCATCATGAACATGGGCTGTAGCACACATACACACACACACACAGAGCATAAGCATACACAGAGAGATCAATAGATTGCATATGGTGCACGTGGCATAATTCATGACTTTTCTTGATGGCTGTCACAAATCTGAGATGTATTGGGTGAGAAGAGTACTGGGGTAGTCTTTTAATTAGTCCACAGCTCAGCTGTGTTGTAAAATTCATTCTCTGACATTGCATCCAAAATTTATAACCTTTTAAATCAAAGGAACATCTCAGACTTTGAGTTTTTGCTAATCGGAGGTGTTAATGATAAAAGCACAAGCCTGAAAAAGGGATATGTTAGACAATTATTCACAATATTCAGAACTGTTTTTCAGGCCAATGTGCTACCCTATAAAAATTAATCTGGAAAATATATGGGGCTCCCAGCTGTCTCACTCATATCTGTATATTATCTGCTTGGTGCCACAGGAGGTGGTGTGATGGGAAAGCTGCACTTTGCCCATCTCTGGTGAATCCTTCCCAGGACTGCTTGTTAAATGAGCAGGACATGGATGCTACAGGGCCTTCAGCTCAAGCACAAGAGGAACACGTCTTGGTGAACACACCCAGGGCTCGGCAGTCCTAGTGAGCCCTCGACCTAGACCCTAGGAGGACAGGTATGGTAGTGGCTTGAGAGGATTTGGGGTGGTGTAGTAGATGACTCTGGCTCTTGGCCACATGGACATTTTGCTTCAATACGACACACACTACTGTCTCTTGGCTTGGTGGCAGCTGTTCCCAGATGTGACCTACCTTTTTCTAGGATAGGAAGGAGAAATACATTATCTCCAAAGCTGGTTTGAAGAGATACTGAGTGCTTTCTGTAAAAACGACTGTTCTCTGCAAAAAGTTTATGTTGTGCAGTTGTTCCTTACTTCAGGGCAGTTATACTGTACGGCTTTTTCATACATCAAAATGCTACTGAAGCTGATGGCAAAAGCATAGCCAGGCAATCTTGTGTCGCTGTCAGGAGCATGTGCCATCATGGGGGTGGTGTAGCAAGCGTCATTGCTACCTGAAAAGTAATTTATGCAAAAAGAGAGCAAATATGTGATTGACTGGCAGGCAGTTGTTGGAAAACATGTATAAAAATTTAACCTTCCTTCATCCCCCAAATCAATTTGTTTTCAGTTATTTTGAAAAGTTTATTTTCAGTTTGGTCCAATTGCAGGCTCTCTTGCAATGAGCTTTTCTTTCAAGCCACTCGGTTCTTTCATATTGAATTTTTTTCATTTGAAAAATGTCTAAAGGTGCATTTCAATCATTGAAAACCCTTTTACTTCAAAAATACTGAAAAATATTGCTAAAACTAGCCACAAAATGTTTCAATGTCTGCTATTCAGCGATTTCTGAGCACAACTGTTGAAAGAATCTTAACTACCACTGCAGCGAATTAACCTGGAAAATCCTTTGCTCTTTAGGGCAGGGCCCAGGAGAAGTGTCCGAAGAGAAAGGCATGAACATGAGAGACTGGCAAAATTTTGACAGCAGGTACACTGGGTTTTGTATTTATTACATCTGTACCCATACTGTAAATAGTAGATCGGAGTTTCCCAAATTAGATAGACCCCAAATAGTTTACAGGGTCTAAGTGGCCACTATGTTTGGTTTTGTTCATTTGTGTTTTAACCAGCCCCAGATGGAAAGGCTATTCCCCACTGTGTCAAGGGATTTGAGGCAACTGCGCTGCAGATTGTGGCCACTGTGGGTGAATACGGCTTTGTTTGCAAAAAGTAGTGAAACTCCCTTGTTACATTTGGTGATGGCTTTCCTTTGCGGTTAAAAGACTTTTCAATATTACCCAAGAAAAGGAAAAGAAAGATGTTTGGTGGATACCTTTCCCTTTTCAGAAAACAACTGTAAGACAAACACATGCAGTGCTTTGGTATCTCAAGGTGCTGGCTGCAAAGGTCACATTGGTCCTGCTCCTGCAGGTCTCTATGTCCTGGGAACTGGCAGCTGCCTCCAGGGCAAGGCAGCCTGTCCTGCCCAAAGATGACGGAGCAGGAGATGGTTGCAGGCTCCCAAGACCCCAGCCTGTCCAGGAAGCCCAACCTGTGTTCCCTGACACACTCGTGCCTGGGAAGGATTCTGCAGCCATGAGGAGGCACCAGCAGAGGCGTGAGGTTTGGATGCTGACGGCTGTTGGCTGCAGCAGTGGAGAGCCTGGGGGAAGCCCATTAGTTAAGAGCGGAGGCACCCGATGCCATTATCGCTAATGCCTTCAGCACAGGACAGGGCTGCAATCAATTTCATAATAAATCAACCCCATTTTCTAATATGAACCAATTTATCTGCCAGGCTGACTTGCCAAACAGTATTAGAGGCTGAGGTCAAACTGAAAAAGACATACCACGTTTTCAGCTTCTCCTCCTAACTTTGCATCTCAGAGGCACACCCTGCAGTCTCTGGTTCGCACCTCTTTTACCCTCCCTAGAGACTTCTCCTTCAGGAGACTTTCATTTATAGAAGATGCAGACACAGCAGGAATTATATATTTAATGCCAGCCACTAAGGCGACAGCTTTAAGTCCGAAACTAGCACCTGTCTTTTGTCACCACTGTACAGTATTTATAGAGACTGGATAAAAAGATTATTTGAAAGGTTTGATCGGCAGCAGAACCCAGAAAATCCTCGTTTACTACAACCAAGCCTATGCTATGATTTTATTTGTATTCATTTAGGCTACAGCTCTGGTGCAGACATCCAACTTAAAGAATTAGCTATGGTAAACAAGATAGGAGAGAGATTTGAGGTTCTTATTTATAGCAGGAATCACGCAGAGATGACTATAAAAATGATTAATACATAACAAATACAGATAGCAATACTTTAAGGATACACAGAAGAGACAAAGGAATCTCTGCCTTGAATGGTCATTGCACAGCACAGGCTTGTGAAAAATTCACGTATACGTGAGTGAGGAGCTGGGAGCTGCCGGCGGCTGGGAGCCTTGGACTGCGTCAGATGAAAACACACCGATGTTTAACTATTCATCCGACGTTACAGAGTGGCACAGTCAGCCGTTACCACTCCCAGACGAGCAGAGAATATCGATTATCCCATTCAGAAGAGTTAAAGTGTTGCTGAAAGTAATAATAATAATAATTGCACTAGCAGTTAGCACCCTGGGTGGGTAGGCACATGAGCCTGCCTGTAAACAAAGGGTGAGAGATGTCTTCTAGGGGAGGAGCAGTGCAAGATGGAATAAATGGGCTTAGTCTAAAGGAGCACTTGGGAACAGCATAGCGTAACCAACGCTGCAGGACAGAAAGACATGAAGTTAACTTGCAGCAAGGCAGATACAAATCAGATACAAGTCAGGCATGAGGAATAAATTCTCTAGCACCACGACGACTACCATGGCAGCAGCACAGATGCCACCAGCACTCAGACTGAATGCAATGGTATCCCTGCCAGCAGCAACACTTGCTCAGCTTTCTCCGTACTCGTCTCCCTGTAACTCCATACTTGCACCACTATTTCCATTAAACTCATGGAAATAAAATCCAGATTGCAGTAGGTGTATAAGGAAGGGCTTCACAATCTACAATGATGCCAACAAACCAGTCAGAACAATTTTTTATTTAAAAAAAAAAAAAAAAAAAATCACAAGGGCTAGTACTTCTTAAAGAGAAGACCGTCAAAGCATTACAAATGCAGATCCGGGAGAGACATAGCTGAACAAGAAGGCCACTCAGCAGAAGTTTCAGTAAGACAGGTAGTTACTGGAGATGCCGAGGAAGGTGGCTGGTTTGACTCTTCCTTGCAAAGAGAGTTCCCTCTGGTGCATTTATTTGAAATCTTTTTTATTTTGCACTTATAGCACTTACCTACTGGAAGATCACCCACTGTATTAACAAGCCCGAACTCTTATTATTCCTGGTATCTCACTTGAAACAAATATCCCTTAATATCCTTCCCTAATGCTATTTTTTTAATGTTTTCCAGGCAGAAAAGAAATGGTCAAATCTGCAGTAAAGAAGATTACTTATGATGGGCTTTTAAAACATTATGCACACAAAGGCATAAAAGGAAGGGTGTACTCTCTTAACCTTTCCCTTCCAAAGAAGTTGACCTTTTTCTACCCTAGATTTTATTTAGCTGATGTACATCTTCAGATGCAAATATGATTTGATACAAAGCCTGCTGGACTCAGTGGAAGGGTTTCCACTGGCATTCATCAGCGCTGAGCCAAATCCATACTACTAATGGAATTTCTTAGATATTAATAATAAACAACATTGTGAGTGGTGTCGCCTTTGTTATAAATCCAGGGACATTTATATTAAATTTGGCACTACCTTGGTATTCCTGAAACTTTGGTCCAGAGGGTTCTCCATATGTAGCCATGGAGCTAACTACAATGAGAAAAAAGCAGCAGCAAAATGGGGAAAAAGATGAAAGTCTATTATCCACATTTTAAATGGAAGCGCAGTGAAAGGAATAGGTTCCACAGAACAACCACAAATTACTTCACCATGGTCTCACAGATCATAAGTGGTTTGTGCTGATGACTTAGGTATCAACAACCAAGAAGGTGCAATATTATTATTTTCGGTTGTCATGAAGTTGTTGGGTTTTGCCCAAAAAAACCACAAAATCTCTAGAAGTTAATATTGAGTTGACTAATGTCCGTCTCATCTTCAGATTAACCTTTTGAAGGAATTAAAAATGGAAATTTTTAAGCCAACTAATTTAAAATACTACAAAAAAGAGTGAAATTGTCACATCTGAATGCCAAAACTTATAATTTAAACTTTAGAAGCTACACTTCATACATAGCTTCTGTTCATTTCAGTTGCATTTTCTGGGGACGTTCTTTTCATCAAGAGGTAAGATGGTTTATGCACAACAATATATCTGGACGAGGGCAACGCTGCGGCTCTGTGCCAGCAGAGCAGGGCAGGAGGCGGCGGGGATGCAAACGAAGGCATGTCTGGTGGCTGGGGATGTCACCTGGCTTCCTGAGCTGTGTCTCTGAGCAGAGGGGCTGGTTTCAGTGCTGGAGCTAAGAGAAGCCCTGCTGACCCTTCAGCTGTGTTTGCCCCGTCTCAGCCTGGCACGGGTGCAGGGGTTGGGGCACCCATCACACAGCTGGACGGCCACGGTGACCTGCTGTCCCACTGGCTTCCACGTCATGCTTGTTAGGAAAGTGCATCTTTATGAGTACGTGCATCAGGAAACTCTGCAGTAACAGTAAAACCTGCTATGATGCAAGTTGTAATTTCTTTCCCGATACAAACCTATCTGTAGAAAACCATCCCACAGCCACTTATATTAAACTGTCAGAGAGCACATCCCTTAAAAGCTCTTTATTCTGTTTTTAATTTACGGCATTTGACAAGGAAGAGAATTGAGTATCGCTGGTGCCGATTCCAGCGCAGCTCAGCCGATTTGCTCTGGCCGAGCGCTGGGCCAAGTGCCCGACAGCCCAAGCTGTATATCCTGGTTTTTCATTAACAGATATTGTCACTCCACCACCTCTGCGCTCTATTTTTATCCAGCTATTGAGCTCTGGAAACCATTAGGTGTCTTTCTCCATTAGGCATTAAGGAGACGCACATGTTTTGAGCAAGAAGTTGTTTTGGTTGCATGACATTTCCTCTCCTTTCCCCTCAGATGTTCTCATTTATCCCACAAAGTTTTAGGCACTTTGGGGCGGACGATGCACCAGGATTGCCTGTGGTCCTTCTGGTCATGGTGGCTGGGAAGGACACAATCCCAGTGGGGATCACGTACCACTCTCGCCCAGAGCAGCTCACAGCCTGTCACCCCTCGGGCTCCATCGACTGCTTTGGGGACATTTGTAGAAGATAACTAAGAAAGAAATCCTGCTTTCAGTTGACTTCAATTTACTGCAACTGTAGCTGCAGCTTCACTCAAAATTGGCTCTGCAATCAATGAAACTCAGAACCCGGAATCACCTTTAAATTTGAAGAGAAAAAGCCCAAATTTTGTGATACTCTGGAGGCGAGCCTGTGAGCAGCTGCTGACAAATCATGACTTTTGCAGGAGAAAATATCTGCGTTTTTTTAAGAGCATGGGCCCTGCTTCTGCCTGGCACGGGGTCAAACCAGCAGCATCTCCACAGGGGGGAGAACCTTTGCTGCTATGTGGTCACTGCCGCGTCAGACACTTCAACGTCACAGCATCAGCTCATTACTAAGGCGAAAGAGGTACCTTTGATTAATATTATTTCTGCTCCATAGGTATTTAAGGAAGCAGTTTCTGAGTGTTGTCTGCTGAGATACGTGTTAGGACAGCCAGAGGTTTCTGCCCCAAGAGGCACGCCTGTGGTCACACACAGATGTGGTGTGGGACAGTGAATCTCAGCCATGTCTCCTGAACTTGGTCCAGGAGCAAACTTCAGGAGCAAACACCCAGCTTTGATTTCAGTGCAGTCAAGAGATGGAAGAAGACAATCAAGGAAATCCTCCTGCTCGGGGAAGCCAGGGAAGGCAAAGGAGATCACCCTGGCCTGTTTGCTAAGGAAAGGACATGTCAAAGCTCCCCTCCTGCAGCTATACCCACCCGCCGTGGTGTGCTGGACACCATCACCCGTATGCTAAGGGAGGGTTGTTGGAGGTGAAAGCTGCAAACAATTTAGTGGGACAGTTTATGTGGGCCTCCCCTTGCATCCCTCCATTCGGTGTCAGGAGAGATTGTGCCTGGGCTGGTTTTATTTATAAACCCGCAGTGAGTAATGTGAGTGTTGCAATCAGCTCCCTGTGCTAAATGTGGCTTTGGCAGATACTCTCAGGCTTCACTAAATCCCCTTCGGACAGGGAAGGAGAGCGTCTTGGACCGTCTGCCACCCCGTTTGCTCTGGCCAGCCTCGGCGCACGGCGGTGCCCGCTGTCCCCAAAGGCGTTTGGCAGGGCTGTATCGCAGGCAGCAGCACTGCGAGGAAGGCAGGAGAAAGCTAGAAACAAAATTACCATGCAAACAGCAGCTCAGAAAATAGGACATCAATCCCTGGTAAAGCCACCTGACTTTTTTCCTCTTTTATTCTCATTTATAGCCCGGGATGGCCAGGCTGGTCGCTGCTCACAGCTTTGGGCATCTCCTTTGGCTGGCATGCCCAGGGCAGCGCTCGCTGGGCTGTCTGAGCTGGACATGGCTTTCAGAAGATGGTGGTCTTCAAAATGTGGGCAGAGACGTTGGGAAATACAGAGGGGAAACTTGAGAGGGGCAACAAGGCTGGACATATGCACCTTGAAAACCTGCAAGGCCCCGAAGACAGCAGTGAAACCATCGTTCCCGTGGCACATATTTGAGCCTCTGCCAGGGGAAAACTTCTGAGGTTAAACTAACAAATGGAGGCATTTTTCTGCCACAAAGAAGCTCTCTTTTGGGTCTGGGTAACCTAATCTACTTGCAGCCCTGACAGCGGCTCATGGAAATGTTTGGTGGAGGGAAGGGGAGGAAGGCAGGGAAGAGTGCCAGGGATGCGGTGGAGTGGAGGTGTCCCACCCAGAGAGTCATGTTTCCACACCTCTTAGGCTCCTTTCAATAGAGGCACAAGGGTCTACCAGTGCAGATGCACCTCGTGGGATGCTGACGTGCACTTTTTAGGAGCCTTATAGGGCTTTTTTGAGAGTGCCAACATCCAGTGTGTAAGAAATTGCATCTTCTCCCCACAAGTCTCTCTAAAGAGTTGATGCTGTCTCTCTGTGACTCATTTCCTTCTGCAGGTCATGGGCAAATGTCTTATCTCCCAGATTTGCTGTAAGAATAAATACATTAAAAATTGCAAGATACCCAGAAACACCATCATTTGTGTCAGGTACGTCCTACAGATAAGAGGAAAATAGTCTCTAAAGCAAAACTCACTGCAGATGCTCATGAGCTCAGTATCCTAATGCCTCACAAAAGATCACCAGCACACTCATTTCTGCAATAGCAGGGAATGCCAGTATCTCTGTACTGACTGCTCTTCACTTATAGCGAGTGGCTCCAATATTTGGGGATTCCCAGCAGATTTGAGACTGAGCTGATAATGATGCCCCAGGTGCTGCAGGTTGTTCTTGTAGCACCACGGTGCTCCCAGTGCTTGGACCAGGCAGTGAACTGCCCACGCTCACGGACAAGGAGTGCTCCCAGCACCTCAGATGCAGACTGCTCCTGGATAACCACCTCTGGCAGCCAACGGAGACAAGCCCAGGCTGCCTCTGGGCATTGAGGAGCCATGAGAGACTCTTGGAGATGTCTACGTGCCTCCAGTTCCCAGTGACAAATCATTCAAAGTCTATACAGCAGCACACCTATGTGAGACGTCGTATTTTGTAGCACTAGTTCATTAGTTCCTGAGTACCCAGTAGAGCTAAAACCAAGAAGAATTTTCCCACCTTTGTAATTTTCCCTGCCTATACATTAATTAACAGTAGAAATATATTAATTCGTTCATCAGCAAAAAGGAGACTACTATCCTCCCCAATATTTGTTGGCTTCCAACCTCACCCCGACGTTCCTATTCTCTTTTACTGCTCTCTCTTGAAAATATGACATTTGTCAACAGCTTTTTAATGTAGGCAAGAAAACATTGAACTTCCTACAAACTGTGTGGCTTCTGGGCTAAATGCTCACCCTCCTCCACCCTGAGTCTGAAATGAAGCCCGGAACGAAGCACGATGCTCAGGCACCCGCCTGGGAATGGTGGGGCAGAGCCGTGCTGCTTGGGGATAAGCGTGCTGAACTGATGGGTTACCAGCAGCTCCACTGGGAAATGATTGATTAGTTTTGCCTTTGCCATCTGTTAATTAGCTAAGGGAATGGGTTTGCAGATTTGTACAGCTGCTTGGGGGGAGGAAAGCAGCCGGAGACGCTGGTACCCTCAGGTCAGTGCTGGCAATGCACGGCAGTGTTTGAAGCTCCCGGTGACCCAGCCATCACGAGGACCAGCTCACGGGTCATGTTCTCTCCAGCAAAAGCCACTTGCTGCCCATGCCCTGCTGCCTTCATGCCAAGAAAGGAAGGAAGAGAGCCTGCCCTGGTGCTTGAGTGACTTTAAAATTAAAATTACTGAATTCATAAATGCCTGCATGTTTACATTACTATTGTCAGAGGAGAGGAAAGGACTGCAGGATCACCTTGGGGGTGAAATCCAGCCCTCAGCTGCACCCAGGCCTCAATATCAGCTGAACGGCATGGGCAAGCAAAGGGCAGGGTTTGGTGCCAGGACTGGATATCATTTCATGTGTTATGTCCACTTGATTGCCTACTTAGAAATTATAAAAATGTACTGTATTTTAAAACTGCAGTCATAAGACAGCAGTTTCCGTCTGAATGATAATGAAACACACTCCAAGGTTACGCTGGGACTTCGCTGGTGCTATTAGAGATCAGTTCAAAGCTACAGAAGGAAAAATATATTGCACTAATAAGTGTTCCTCATTTATAAGTTCCCCTCAAGGAGTAATTAAATGTGACTTTTTTTTTTTTCCCTTTAGATGGCTGATTTGTGGGATAGCTGTCATGTTTTTGTCTGAGGCTCAAAAAAGAGAACTTGAAGATCTGAGATATTTAAAGTGAATAACAACACAGCCCGGGGAGAATTCCCACCTGGCCACGGCAGAGGCTGCTACTTGGGAAACGTGTTGCCAGGTCTACAAGCAAGGGCCCAAGGGTGAGTTTCACCGTGCCGCAGAGAAGCAGCGCACAGGTCTGACCCTGCACCCTCTTCCTTGTGGAGCACGGCTCAGGGACTCCTGCAGCTCTCCTGTCCGCACCTCCCTGGGAAATGCTTCCAGAAATGGGAGGAACGACCTTTCGAGGTCTTGGGAGATTTCTGAATTGCTGGGAGGCGGCACCCTGTGCTCTTGCGTGGCCACGCAGATGAACCCAGCTGTGCACCCAGGGATGCACCCAGGAATGGACCTGGGCGTGCGCTGAGGATACACCTGAGGTGTGCACCCAGAGAAGCACCAGGAATGCGCCCAGGAATGCACTGGGGATGCACCCAGGGGAGCCACCCACCAGGCATCCTGCCTCTCTTTTTGCCTTGGTTCAACAGATGGCTTTTAATCTAACAACACAAAGCCAGATATAAACATTACGCATCACTAGGGGCGATTTTTCAAATATGATAAATTACAAAATAACTGCATAAAACCCCATTATAATTACACCTTTGTGGCTCAGCAAACTACGTCCATCCTCTCCAACTCCCCAACAACCACTCCCCATCAATGAAATTTATAAGTGCTAGCGAGCGAAAAGCCATCATCAGCAATACACGATCTTCACCAACTGCTCTATCCGGGTCAGGAGGTGAGCGACTGCTGCTCCAGACATCTGTGCTGGAAGTTAGGTAAGACCTGGGAGAAAAGCCCAGGACTGGGGGGCTGAACCTTTGGGTCCTCTGCAGAGGAACAGCGACAGCTTTGAGCTCCGGGCTGCTGCTGTGGGTAGGCAGGAGATGGAGGGACCAGATGAGGCTCTCGAGCAATTTATGCCACTAAGGTCAAAGGAATTAGCATGGGGGCTGGGAGGGAAAAGCTTGATCCTGGCTTTCACAGACACAATTAAGGTCAGGGGCTTATCACAGTTGGTTTTATTTCTATTTCTTTATTTATTTGTTTTCTTAACAGCTTGGCTTTGGGGATTGCATGGCTACATTCGAGTCCCGCGAGCTCCTAATTTTGCAATCTTCTCTCTCTCGTGTGACTGTTTTGTTTGTATTTCCAGGCATGTGTTATTTCAATTTTTGTTTATCTCCTGTATCAATCAGTGAAATAGTCTCAGGAAACAAGGCCAATGAGAAACATGCAGGTTTTGTTTGGACCGAGATATGGCATTCCTGAAAGTTGGCTGCACCTCAGACAGACTGCGAATGATGGTATTTACTGCTCTGCACCTTGCAAACAGAGCCGAAACCCAGACTTTTCCCACTGGTGGCTATTAAACTTGATGGGGAGGGTAGAGGTGATTAACCCCTGGCTTCCCTCACTTTACTAGCTCTTTAGATAGTAAAACAAAGTCCTTTTCTGGGGCAAGCCTGAGAATGGACTTGGGTGACTGGCCACCCTTTCACACTCTCATTCGTGCTGAGGGCTGGTGCTCAGTACCCTGCTAACAGGATAGGAGCATCCATGGATGAAACCAGGTCTTTACTGTGAACAAGCCCCTGTACATTCGGTTTTCCCCCTCTCTCCCTCCCTCCCTACCATGGAAAAACCCCACAGTTTGCTCAGTCTCATTTCCAGGCCCCCTGCACAGCAATGGGATCAGATCACCTGCACGTTCGCTGCTCAGCCCCAGCATCCCAATGCTGAACTGGTGGTCAGCACCGGGATGGAGGGGCTGTCAAGTCTGGAAGACGGGCTTGGTACCCTCAGCTGTGCTCAGCTGCTGCCAAAGAGCACACAGTTAATTTTCCACGTGCTCGGCTCCAAGCAGCACCGTTCACGCTGGTGGGGTTGGTAACACACCTCTGCGCTTGCAGCCTCTGCAAAAGCTCTCCCTTGCTGCTGAGGCGGGGATCAGGCAGAGAGGGGGAGAGGCAGGGAGCAGGACCACTGGTGCTCGGGGAGCAGGAGGGGACCCAAGCTGTATTTTCTTTTTGGAGTTGAGATTTTCATCTCCTTGAATTAAAACAAGAGATTTTCCAAAAAACAAAGATGTGGAGGGGAAAAAAAAGTGCCAGTATACAATTGCTGGAGAAGTCAAAGAGATGGGTTTCCTAATGGGAATGTGACAGCTCAAGGATTTACAGCTGAAAGCTTAAGGACACCTGCACATTGGTGTTTGAGATGAATGTAAAAGGACATAAATACCAGTTAATATGCACTCTAAGAAAAAAAACCCATGCATACTCAAATCATTACAATTCAAACAAAGCAATCGTCAATTCCCCAGCAATTTACATTTAAATGCATAATATAATTCTCATGCTAAATTATCTATTTCCAGTGTAGCCATTTCTTGGAGTATCTGTGAGGGGGGAGGAGAGGGAGGCTATAGCTTAGCTTGTGGATATCCATCCACTGGTCTGGGAGACTATGCTGCATGGTCAAGCTGAGCGACCTGTATTTTGGATTTCCCTCAAACAAATGGGGTCAGTTACACCTTCAGCAGAGAAACCCAGAAACATCCACCTCCAAAACCCAGAGGAAATGGGCAGATCTGGAAAAAAGAATGCCAAGATCTAAATGTTCAGGGGTGCTGGGGGGATGTGTCTAACAACACATTTTTAGACAGAGGCATGCGCCTTATCAGATAGAAGGACTTCTCCTGTTCCATGCTCAAAACCAACCTCTCTCCCAGAACTCTGCTTATTGCAACGTTTTTCTGCTAACAAGATAAGACTTGCTGTAACATCAGCCCTGCCTACACGTCATCCACTGCCTGCTTCCCATCTGTTAGTCTTGATATTTCCTTAATCTCTTTCTCTCACACGGCTCCATGAATAGTTCCCCACCGTAGCAGAGGGAGTGAAATCGGAGAACGCAACGTTGCTCTCTGGGAAAGGCATATATTGGTTTGAAACCAGAAGCTTAAAGGCCCAGGCAGGATGGTTGTTCCCTGAGACAGCACAGAGAAATGCAATGAGAAAATGGAGGGAGAGCTGAATTTGAAGTGTCTGTTCTTTAATTATAAATGTTCTTCCTCCAAACAGCTTTTCTTAACAGCTGGTCATCAATTACACGGAGTTACTGAGGTTTTCAGACAGGAGATCAATAAATGGGATTTTTTTCTTGGCCAGGAGAAGCCATTACATAATGGCTGTGTTTCTTCCCTCTGCTTGCCGAGCTATCAAAAACTGGCAAGCGTTCAAGACAGTGAGACTATTCTTAGATGAGGGGCACGGCATCAAGCTCAGCGGCAGCAGTGCGTTCTCTAACGCCCGGACCCCGGGAGGGCATCTGGGGAGGGACGGGGTGCTGCGGGGTGTCTCAGCACCCCTGGGAAGGGCACGGAGCTGGACGCAGCTTTGGGAGGATGTATGTTAATGAAACAACAGCCTCAGTGCAGTGGTACGCCCGAGTTGCATTTAAAAATGTGCTGGATCTAAATAAAAACAAACCAGACGATGACAGGGAAAGACGAACAGGCTTTCGGAGCTGCCTACCGCTCCACGTAGGAAACCTCACGGTGTGAGGGGGAATAAACACCCGTAGTGCAACAACGTGAGAACTGCACACCTTTGCTGTCTGATTTGAATGGATTATTTTCAGTGAAATTCAGGCTATCTGCACAAAAAAGGCAGAGCTGCTTTTTCACGTACTGCAACCTTTGCTGCGTGTTCCATATAAATCAGGCTGCTGCCGCTGTATGTTTTAAATGGAGAATCACATCTGCATCTCTGCAGATGACCTGTCTCACACAGCCACAACACATAAGCATTTATTAGGGATGTTTTGGTGACCCACTATCACGCCGTAAACCATCTGGCTACCTCTATAGTAGCAGAGCTTAGAATAAAGCCACTCCCTTTATGATCCGTAGCTTACCGAAAAAATACAATTCTGCAGATGGGTTATGCTACCACAACCTCAAGCCGTCACGTGCCAGCCCGGAGCCGCAGCAGCACGTTCGTGTCGCAGCCAGCGCTACGGGGGATAACGGGTTTGTCAGCTCCTCGTGACACAGCGCTGCCGTACGGGACAGTGCGCTCACACCCACACACGCCTATCAGCCCACCATCGGGTGAGAGCAAGCAGAATCAGGCTCATTAGGTTATGCTTGGTAGAAAGACAAAGCTAAGAAGAAGCAAATTTCCCCCCTGCCAGGTGCTGAGCAGGGGGAAAAGCACCTATTGCCCTTTGCTGTCATCAGCGGCATCGAGCGGGGAGGGCAGGACCAGGGTGGGCTGAGAACCCGGCCTGAAATCACTCGTGCGAGCATCGCTAGTGAGACCCCAGGCAGAGTGGTCCTCAGAGGCGTTCAGCAAAGAGATGCAAAAACCAGAAAAAACCCAAATATTTTCATGGCCCAAATGCTACAGGAGACAGAGTTCAAGCTGCCAGAAAGGCCAAGTGCTCTGGGGAGAAATGAAAAGATGTATTTCAAAGCACAGCAATAAAAGCACACTACAGCACCTGAGCCAAAATGTGCTCTCAGTTCACCTTCCAGTGTAAGATCCAGAGCAACGCTTGGACGATATCCACACGTATAAAGGTTTGGTTTCAGAAACATGGACTTTCAAGGCTCTTTCCCAGTAAAACAAGCTGGGGCACAAAAGGCGTTTGTGGTGTTGGATTTCCCCAAGCCCCAGGGGTCTTGCTGTGATAGTCCCAGGCGTTACACAGCCAGCGATCTTCTTGTCCGACCCATGAACAAAGCAAATATAATTCAGTCATCTTGTACCTGACAGCTATTCTACCTGTCTGTGCAGCTGATTTTCCGTAAAATAAGTATGGTATCCACTGCTTAGGTAGTCACTGAATCCATTTGCAAGCAAGATAATTAACAACACAAGCCCTTGAAGAAAACTAGCCAAATGTATAAATAGCCCCACAAGCAAAGGCTTCACAAAGCAAATGCGTATCACAAGAATGGCAATGGCCTCTGTAATAACAACATTTCCAAGATTAATTCCTGCTGAATAAATTGCACAATAAACCAGGGTGATAGCAACACTGTTCTCCAGGACAAGGTAATGCTTATTGCCATTATCATATCTGGTAATGCAGAGGTGTTGGTTTGAATAGGCAAATTACACTTTATAGGTGAGACTAAAGGAAGAGATAGAGACATCTGGAGAAGGGGAAAACATTAACCTGAAGTGGCTCTGAAGTCGTGCCAGACCTGGTTTTTAGGGGAGCTCAAGAAAAGCATTTTTCCTAAAGGGGAAGAGGTAGATCCTGCCAGGTGTGGGCAGAGGCAGATCCCTGTGGTACCCACAAGATAGACTCAGCCTGCAGCAGCTCATCCCGGCCTGGGGAAAAGTCTCGGCAGCCCCCAGGATCCTTTGGCATGAACCCCACCACAGCCCTGCACCCCTTTAGCCCAGCAGCAGAAGCAGCTGACCCGCAATCATCACAAGCTTCTCAGGCTCCTTCCCAGCCTGTGATGCACACGCATTTTTTTCAGTCTGCTCTGGGTCAGCCACATTTACTTTTTCCTCGAAGAGGAGGAAAAATAAATTAATGAAACAGTGCAGCATGCAAGACGCCCTCCCCCTCACCGCCTGGCTTTTCCTGTGAAGACTGGCAGTGCTTCACCTCCCATTTGATGTATATTCAGCAGAAGATAGGGAGGCGCGGTAGTTTCTGTGGGCAGCAGAAATGAAAGGGAACGGCACAGAGGCAGTGGGGAAAAAAAAAAAAAAAAAGATCTTAGAGCTCTTTGATTGTGCTGGCTCTTTGTTTGAGGTATACAAAAAAAAGCCCAACCTGCTGAAGGATTTGTCTGCTTGAGATAATCACCTTTTCAGGAGGCTTGTCTCACCTTTCAAGCATGAAATTCCTCAGAAGGGATCCCACCTCTCACACAGCCCCTAAACAGTGGGGTTATTTTTGGTCAAGGCTGAGATTCTCTCCTGAGTACTTCCCCCCCCCCCCACCCCCCCCCCCTTCACCCCACGC
>VXBL01006287.1:1240321-1266822 GCA_013400195.1 Aramus guarauna | reverse complement strand
CCAGTTTTGACCCGTGGCCACTGCTTGCCTACGGGGAGGCAGCCACCCGCATTGAGCTGTGTGCGGTGGTGGGCTGGAGAAAGGACCTTCTGCCTGGTTGGAGGCATCTGCGGGAAGCAACGCCAGGAGGGCAGGAGGGGTCTGTGCCCACTGCAGAGCCCGGACGTCTCTGTGCAAAAGAGACCGCGAGCAAGAGGGCAAGCAGGTGGACATACTACAGGCCAGCTACTCATGGGGTGTAGATCAGCACATCATTATACTCTGCAAGGTCATGGATGAGCGCTGCCTCACGGGCTGCCGAGGAAGAGTTAAATTCAGTGATTCAGCAAACATCTGCTTGGCTCCCAGGAAAGCTTCTTTGCTCAGAAGATTTATGTCAGCTTTGAAAGAAGAGGACCAGACCAAACTAAAGCCAATCAGCAGCATTTTGGGAAAATATCTTCTTCTCCCTGCACTTGTGAGAATTTCCTCATTACATCTGCTATATCTTTTTTTTTTTTTTTTTATAATTGTGACACAATCCTGCAAACTTCTAGTCCTGGGAATAACTTCAAGACATTTAAATCATTCTCTTTTCTCCAACATTTGCATGTTAAAGTATTTTACAAGCGTTCGTGGGTGTAGGCCAAGATTTTCAAAAGCAACTATTGATTCTAGGTGCCTGCGTTGCTGGATGCCTCCCTTCACGTCAAATTTCTGTAACTGAGCTTCATTTTCAGAGGTGGTGGAGTATCCAGCCTTCGTAGATTTAGTCAGAGAAACAAAACCACTCATCACTTTTGAAAGCCTGACCTTTTATCTGGCAATACTTTTGCAGAGCCTTATTACCAGAGAGGAGAATCATCAGGAGTTGGGGGATATATCCAAGGTCACACGAGAAGGCTGGGGCAAGCCAGGTGTGGAGTAAACTTTGTTCAAAATCACCTTAATTGCAAGACAACTCTTCCTGTGTTAGCTCCAGTAGAAAAGAAATACCTTCTTTGCAGAAAAAGGTCATTGTTTTCATGACCAAAAGAGTTTTTAAGGAGGAGAAAAGGTACTGGCGGCACCTAAAAATAAATCGGCTAGCTTTTGATTGTTCTTCAGTTTTACTTCAGCTTTTTTCGAAAACAACAAAGATATTGAGGCAAAAACCAAAACCAAATTTGGGATCAAACTGCATTTTGCCAGAGGAGAAGCCCCATGTCCTGACAGAGTTTGGCAAACAAAGACACCTTGGCTGATACAAATGGCCCAGCAAATGAAGCATGCGAAGAAAAATTGTAGTAATCAAAAGTGCCCTCTAGTCTCATTTATTTATTTATTTAATATATGACAATGACACAAAGGTAGACAGAAGATATGACATTTAAGCTTTAAAATCATCAATACTGTCCTGGAAAGGGACTGACTGACGGATCGGGTTAATTAACTATCCATTACCGGTATGTCCAGCACAGCGCACATCAGATCAGCTGCTGGCCGATGCCACACGTGGTGCTGGAAGGATTTCATACAAAGAGGTTCGGAGGAGGGAAAGCGGTTCCTGCTTAAATAACTCCTAATGGAGGACTGTGTTTGAACAGTGATGAGAGGCTTTTATGTGCCTTCAGTGCGGTGAAAGAGCTTAAAACGTGAACTCTCAGCTCTCCCCTGGCCAGAAGAGATGAATGAAAGTTGTCATTGTTCAAGGCATCATCACCATCAGAAGAAATTTTAGACTCTGCCGGGAAGGGGAAGCAGTTTTTCATCCCAGAAGCCTTATCTGTTGTGCAGAGCCCTATTCACAATAAAGATTCTTTTTCTGGAGAGAGACAGTAAAGCTCATTCTTGCCCCGCTCGCGCTCTGCCTGGCTGCTCCGGTGGCATAGGTGGGCTCTGCAGGACACCTGAAGGACACGGTGGCCACATCCCTGCCGTGGGGGAGCAGAGCCCGCACTGGTGGTCCTAGGCTATCCCGCTTAGCCGCAGGCTGCGGGGTGGTGCAAGGACAGGAGAAAGCCACAGACCCTCTGCGTGCAGGGCTGTGCAACCTGACGGCAGCCCTGGGAAGGCTTCTGTGAGTTAGAGCAGCTGCGGCGGCTGCGCTGACACATATCATGCGTCGCTTTGGCCTTCCCATAAGCCAGAATCCAGAACGAGCAAAGTTATTATAAAGTTACTTTTGCTTTTCCCTTCCTTGGCTGCAATTTCTATGCCACATCCCTTCGGGAATACAGCATGGAGTGGGATATGAAGGCAGGATTTAGCTCATTGCAGTGCAGTGGCTGGGAAAAACAGATTCAGGGACAAGTGATGCTTCTTTGGTTCAGTTTGTCCTTCAGTGTTTTGTTTTGCGTGCCTGCCTCTAAGGTGAACTGCTGATACAAAAAGAAACGTGATTTGAACACAGACTAGTTCTTGGAGGACTTCTGCAGTTCTGAAAGCTCAGGAAACACTTTCCTTATTCCGCTCATATAAATCACATCTTGTCACTTAATGTACCACAGAGCGTGATGGCCTTACCTGGACCTCTGTACCTGCATCTAAGCTAACATGCTTGTCCATCTTCCCCGGTGAAAAGGATTCCTAGGGCAAGGGATGCCAGTTGTCATTAACTCTCCTTCTGAACAAATTGAGTGTAACAAGATTTGACGAAAGATGCATTTTTAGTAGATGGGGGCCCATGCTTTCACATCCAGATACCTTCGTGTGTACAGTCCAGCTGTAGGCTCATACTGAGGTATATTGTAGCCATTTCTCAGACACAAAATCCACATCCCTCTAACACTGGCCGTGTATAGAAAAGTAGCGGAATGAATGAAAGGGACTGAATTTTCCATCTGCTGGCTGTTAGTTTGTGACAGGATGGTCTGAAAGTCATTCCAAGGGAGGAGTGCACAGCACAGAGCATTTCCAAGAATACAGCTTTTCTTCCAGGAATGAATTTTAATTTTTGGTCATTTCCGATTAACCTGCCACGAGGCCCCCACAGCATGTACTCACAAACAGGAAGCTCTTTGCTCATGGAAAAAACCACAGGCTTTTGAATTCTGCATTTGACTGGAATATCTGAAATCTGTAATTCTTCTGCTAAGCTTAGGAATACATGGCAGCAGTGCAGGAGACCAGCAGAAGCTGAGAAACCTTTTGCTGGCAGCAGCCAGAGCAGAAACAAACCAGGCAGCCTGAAAATTAACCAAAACAGTTCACACTTCTCAGCAAACCAAGCAATTATTCATACAATGAAAAGACATTTGGTAGTGGATAAGCAAATAGTTTTGCATAGCTAATGAGCCTGAAAATTGCAAAGGAGAAAGCACAGAGGAACTTGTTTCTGTGTGTTACTCTTTGTTCGGCACTTGCAAAGCGCTTTGCTTTGAGCCCTCCGGCCGCAGAGGCCCAAGAAGGACCAGGGAAGCCACACGAGCCCTGGCTCAGCAGCAAAGCATGAGATGCTCCAGGGACTGGAAGCACTGAAGCGTACTGGTATCCTCACTCCCACAGGTGAGGGAAGGTACCTGAGCAGCCTGCACTCGTCTCCGCTCTTCCTGCAGCAAGCCTTCCCCATCTTAAGTGCCAAGGAGCACTTTCACACCTATCGCCCCACATCTCCCCCAAGTCCGTCAATAAAGCCAAAGGAAAGGTGAAGGCCAGGCACATGGTGCAGGCTGTATCAGCCCTGGAGGGGGCTTTGGCCCAGAGACGTCAGGCACGTGAGCGAGGTGAGCAGGGGAGCAAAGGCTGCTCTCCCCAATTCATCTCCATCTCTCGTGCTGATGGGGCACGACAAGTTTGCCTCGGTGGCAGCCCAGGCCAACCCCTGCACCCAGCCGCACGGACATGCTGCGACGTCGGCTCCCAGCAGATACGATGGATCTGGCCTCGTTGTTTTTACAGAGGAGATTAAAGGTAATTGAACAAAATCTGTTTCTGATTAAAGAGATTATATCTCGTAGAGCGTTTTTTAAAATTGCACTTAAATGGCTTTTATGTAGCTTGTTATTTTGCAATAAGATTAACACCAAGGTGGATTGAATTACCTGTTAATTCAACACATAATTTGCTGGTACCTCCATGTGCCATTAAGGATATATTTAAAAGTGTCTTGACAACGGATCCATACAAGACACAATAAGGACATCATTACTTAAGAAGATACATCCCCAAAGAGACGCATGACATTAACCCCATCTGTAGATGAGTAATCAGAGCTAAATCAGGAATGTTCCCTTTCAATCTAAAAGAAATGGTGCCCTATAAATTCCACATACAAAAATCCTAGTAATTTACCACATTATTAAACCATAGTGATTTTTTTTATACAGCAGTTTTGCTGCAATATTTTATCTTGGGATCCTAAAAAAAAAAAGATTTACAGCTCTGAATGCAGTGTTCCTGCTTGGAATAATCAATACTGATTTTAATATACTTTTTAAAAAGATTTATTTCCTTGTTGTGGAAAAGATTTAAATTGCAGGATGCCAACAACTGATGAATTATGATTTAGGGCCAAATCTTTTCACTGGGAAGAATAGTGATTTCAAATTCAATGAAGTTTCTCTGATGAGTGGAACAAGGAAGTTTTGGCCCATCTTTTTCTTGAAAACCCACCAATAAAATAATTATCTTGTCACACTGACAGCCACGTATATTTATCACTGGAAAGCATCACGCCCCGGAGACACGTGACAAACATGCACTTTCTCTGCAGCTCTTCTCCAAATGCTGCTTTGTGCTTTGTCTGAGCAAGGGTGGAAGCAGCGCCCAGGAACGTGGCCATCAGGTCACAACAAGTGAGCACATAGCTCCGTAGCCCGAGCACGTTCACTTTACATACCTCCAGAATATTTTTTAAGATTTTGATTTGAAACGCTCTGTAATGGGGAACATGGTGGCACTTTCCTCGCTGCTGCGCTCGGGCACCCGCACGGAGATGGGGCGAGCTCCTAGCCAAGGGATACCAGCACCTCCTCACTTCAGTGCCCTGCTTTCACCCGAGCGATTAACACTCTATATCCACAGAATGATAGTCGGGTAAAAACCTCATATTTAATCTTGTCCATCCCCAAGCAGTTCATGATTGCTCCCAAGAGTCTATTCATGAGTGCTTTGTTCAGTCGAGTTTTAAATGACTCAGGAGCTGATAGGGACTCCACCACCTCCCCGTAGGAGATAAATCAGTACACTTAAATAAAAGACAAGATGGTATCTAGCATGCTGTTTCTACAACATTTGCCATTAGTTCTTACCCCAAGGCAAGCATGAAATAAACATTCCCTGCTCCCAGGTTAACTGCCTGCCTTTCGTTTGGTACAGTGTGGTACGGATTATGCTATCGTCAACATTCAAAATTAACTTCTACCCAACACTGACAGAGACACATTTAACATACATAGTTTGGCACCACAACCAGCATTAATTTCCCAGTCCCAGACACGAGGAACGGAAAAGCTTTATTAGATCACTCGGTCCTGCTCACTGTTAGGCAGATGATTTGCTCCTTAGTGACAG
The DNA here is from genome assembly GCA_013400195.1 of Aramus guarauna. Lineage (NCBI taxonomy): Eukaryota > Metazoa > Chordata > Aves > Gruiformes > Aramidae > Aramus > Aramus guarauna. The sequence continues at coordinate 1,261,350 of VXBL01006287.1, read as the reverse complement.
CCTCTGGAGTGTTCTCCAGCCTGATTTGCAAAATCCTGCAGCATGAGAATCACCTCCCTGTGGACTGCACATTTTCCTTCCCATTTATATTTACATTTGTATTTTCTGCATCTTTCTTAAAATCACCCTTATTTTTTCTATCTGCACTTCTAAGATTCCCTCTCATTAATTCCTCCCCCACTTGCTTCGTTTTGGTTTTTTTGTTTGTGGGGTTTTTTTGCCCTGCTATACAATTTTCCACAAGTTAACCCATCCAACTCCCCACAATGACTGTGAGCTTCTCAGATTTTACTTCAACTAATTAATATCTTTCCTATGCAGAGGCCTGAAGGCTGAAGGTGACATCTCTAGCAGGTTCCCCATGGCCACTGGGGCAGGACACCTGCCCCTGTGATAATGCCTTTGCTATGCCCTTCCTCCACCAAGGGCAGATCCCAAACGTACGCTAAGCTCCCTTTTCCCACCACCTCTCTTCCAGCATCCTTGCTTCTCTCTGCGATGAGATGGAGTATTTCTGTTCACAAGGATTAACTGCAATTTTCCTATTTTTAACATGAATGTTATTTTACTTTAACCACATTTTCCTTCATATCTAGGCAATTACAAGACAATTCACAGCAAATTTTCATGGGGATAGTTCATTACGTACTAGAAAATGTACAATAATGAAGCATGAAAAACATGGCAGCTTGCAATGGCATTTGCTTTTCAGACTGTGAATAAAAGTGGGGAAATAGTGTTCTGTAGAGCCTGAGAAGTATTTGAATTAGGAGAGCGCCAGATTATTTAAAATAAAAAAATATGGCAGAGGCTTCCCGAAGAAATCATGGTGGGACTAATAATGTACCAATCTTATTTTTTAATTTCTCTTAAAGCATTTCAATTACCTTTTAATTTTCATGATTGTGCAGTCACCAAAAAATGAGGTTCTAGCACGTGGCTAGAAATCCACGGCACCACAATACATATGCTTTAAGTGCTTGCTTAGTGCAAAGGAAAAAACAAAATTCAGTACCTCAGGGGTTAAATCAAATTCATAAACACTGATTCTGCTATCTGAATAAGCACCTTGTGCCGAAATTGTCCTTCCTCATAGCGGATGATCAAACATGGTGGTGACAAATTGGTTTATCTCAAACCAGGTGCTCGAGTCAAAAGACACTTTCAGAAGGACGAATCTCAGGGAGGAAAGAAATGGGTCTAATCACATTGGGCTCTCCTACACGAGCGAGCTCTTCAGCACACACAGACAGAGCAGGCACTGTTACAAGAAATTGTGCAGCAAGCTTGCCTCAAGCATTCCTCTCTCCCACAGGCTGTATAATAAATGCAAGAAATGATTCAAAAGGGCCATTCTTGCTTCCCTCAGACATATTTTGCTAAACCATAGCAATAAAGATCAACTCTACCAGTTTCTTTTTCTCCAGCCTCATGTCTTTCTGCATCTGTCGACATTAAAGTATACCTAAAGAATGGGCTGCGTGTTTTACAGCTCCTCACAGCGAGGCAGGCGAGCGATGGATCTTGCGCCAGGCACAGGCTTACTGGGGCTTGAGGAGGGATGTGGGGCAAGGGCGTCTTAAAGGTCTTGAAGAGCCTTCGTCCTCATTCCTAGCAGTCAATGCAGGCATATGCATGCATCACATGTAGCATTTCATTACATCAGGTCTGCATCTGCTCCTCCCTCCACTGGAAGGAGTTCAAACCATTTTCTGGTTGCTGCCCTTTTGCTATCAAAGCCAGCACTTGGAATAGGAACAAAATATGTAACGGTTTCAGAATAACTTGCTTTTCACAGATCCCTAAAAATGGAAACAGTTTTAGTAGTAGTCTCTGAAGATGAGGTGGACTGAGGACTTCATGGAAGAAAAGGGCATTTGAGGAGCCTGGAGGCTGCTCGCACTGCTAGCTTTTAATGCCGGAATTCATCTCCTGAAGCCTGAGGATAACAAAAGAAGTTGTTGGCAGGCAATGTGTTAAACACCCCAGGCTTTCAAGTACACAGACCAAGACCTGCAAAAAGTCAAAGCATTTCTGCAGGCTGTCCAGGAACATGCTGTCTGTGACACGGGGGGGCTACCCATTGCTGGGGCACGTCTTTGCACATACCCACTTCTCCAGGGAGACAGTAGCACTACCTCCTCGCGAGAGCTATCCTCCAGGTCTTGGCACTTGACCTCTACCAGCACAAAGCTAATTCTTTTAGCTTTGCAGGGAACAATCCCCAGTTCCCTGCATCACCCCAGATCTGCCCTTGAAGAGAGGCTCCCTGAGGATCTGCCTGCAGTGCTGCTCATTGCTTTTCTTGCCCACCCCCTGGGGAGTAAAGCCATGTGAGATGTCAGATTTACCTCCGCACACCATCACCAGCTTGGAAAAGAAGATAGCCTGTTATTTCAGTGGAGCAAAGGGTTAAGTTCTCAATTATGAAACTGAGAGCAGAGTTCCTATAAAGTGAAACGAAGTAATAAAATGCAGTTGCACATTATATTTAAGTGGATTCTTTCTGAGCTGTTTCAGAGCCTCAGTTGAAGCAGTAGTTGAGCTGAAGCTGGCTGCTCTGGGGCTCTTCTCCCCAGACAGGGGTGCTGCTGTGCCCCTCTCCCAGGAGAGTCCTTCTACCTTAAAATAGCCTCTTGCTGCTCACAATGTTTTAAGACTTTCACAAATGTTCTCCGAATTGCTGATCACAAGAAGTATTCCCTGTATGCGTCTCTTATTAAATGAACAGCATTTGCTTTAAGTTCTTCATAAAAAACAAATCTGTAATCTTTGCAGGGAATACATATTTGGCATTTGGGTGTTTTCAATGACCTTGCTACCTTCCTCTTCATCCCAAGGACGCACATAGTGTTGATTCGGGGTGTCCTGATGAGAAAATGGCCATATACAAAGCTTTATGCTGAAAAGACTGATGAAAACAGGAAGGGTATGGGCTGTCACAGAGAAAAGGATTGGTAAGCACTGGAGAAGACTCCAACAGCACATGGCAGGGGAGGGTGTGTGTGAGGTATGTTGAGGGTCTCCAATAAAAGAAATAGGCATAATGATGAGAGGACTAAAATATTTCAAAGTTATTAATTTACAGAATCATTTAAACTAATTCTTCACCAACTATGGACTGTGGTTTCACATAACCCTAATAAATTATCATCCTATATGCATCATCCTAGTGTTGAACTCAAGACCTTTTCAAGGTGAGCAAGTGTTGACTGGCATAGCATGGTCGCACCGGCAGGCACGCGGATGGACCTTATTTCCAAGAGGCTCCTCACCTGAGTTTCAGAAGTACAGAGAACTAAAGCCACCCAGAGACCACAGCCCAAGTCAAAAAGAGACTGAATGGCAAGGTGAGAGAAGAAGTCAGGAATTTCTAGCTTCGTCTCTCCAACTGTCATTAGCAGATTCCCCTCTCCTACCTTCTCGTATCAATGGGTTTTTGTGAAAGTTAACATCTTTTAATGGCCACTACCTGGCTCAGGGGCCCTGCCCAACCCTGCTCTCTCATGGCATTGACTGCTCAGCCAGTGTCTCTGAGATCGCAGCTTGGATGAATTTCTGCAGCAGCAATGAGACGTTCTGATGTTCTTATTTCTCCTGAAAGTGTGCGTCCAGGGATGCCTAGGGAGTCTTACTTAGCAGAGCATTGAAACACAAGCCCATTACTCTGCCTGTCAAGTTACTTATATGGTTCTCCATCACTGCAGTGCCTACTGTCTTTATATTGGTGTAGATGAAAGGAGTTTTTCCCCCAAGGTAAGGAAATGTTAGCCCTAGCCTATGAACCATGAGCTAGAGGCTAAGACCACACAGGGAAGTTTGTGATTCATTGGGGAAATTCACTGTTCCCTAAACCAACTTCCAAATCCTGCTTTCCTCATCATCTCTTCTCCATTTCATTACAGCACGTCCCTTGCCATCAAATGAGGCTTTTGCATCTATTTTTCTTTTATGCTCCAGAAAGAAACTTCTGGCATTTTTTCTGAAATTTAATATTTTCCTGAAAAACAGTATTTTCACAATGTTCTCTAATGAGATTCCACAGCCAATCCCCCAAATAGATGCCGTATTTCCAAATCTTGCATGAAGCAAGGAAGAGGAGCAAGAAACCATTATATCCTTTATTTTCCTAAGGACAGAAAAATACAACCAAAACAATCTGCTTGTAACCTTGTGAGAGCACAGCTCCATTTGGTCATGACAAACCCTCCTAGGCTGCATACTCTCTCAGAAAAGCTTAACGCTGTCTCTGAAAACACTGAAATGGAGGATTTTCAAACGGGCTCTACCTGTGGGAAAATTCTCATGTACATCAGAGGGGTAAAATCAGGTCTGGCTCAGAGTGATGCTGCAAATACTCCCCTAATGAGCTTTTTCTGCTGGAGCGTCTTTATGTGGCAAAGACCACACAGGCAGCGGGTGGTTTCCTCACATGGAGAATTTTAAGCAAAATTGCTTCATTTCATGAGATCTGGTCCATGCCCAAAGCCAAACATTTGCTTCTCAGGGATATTCCTACACTCCCTCCAGATAAATCATGCTGGCAGGGATGACTTAGCAGGGGGCAGATTTCATCAGAGGCCAGGATATCACCTCAGCCTTCCTTTCAATGTAACAGCAGGTTTTTAATCAGGGACTCCTGATGGCTCCCAAGTGCCATAAACAACCAGGATCTGCTATCATGCTTTTGGATTATTACCAAAATCTTAGTGATATAATACACACCATGCAAAAAATTATTACCGCTGCATGCAGATAAAATGCTTGCAATTAAAGAGCACTAACTTCCATGCTGGCTGCTTTAAACAACTCCTGCTATTATAATCTTCGATAATAATTAATCCCTATTGTTTTACACCATCCAGAGCTTCTTTGGCAGTTTCCGACATGTCCCATGTGGGTTTGTTTGCTTGTTTGTTTGTTTATATATTTATTTATTTTAAGGAGCATTGTCATCAAGAGACTTGGAAGACCCAAGGAAGAGTTGATTGATCACAAGGTCCTATCAAATGTCAAAGCTGGCCCTTGCTGACCTCCCATCTATTCAGAACTGCTTTGATTTAATCTACAAACTGGCTGCCTCTCCTGCCTGTGAGTTCTGTCTGTAACCCATGTGTCAGTGTTTTGAGATATGACCTGCTTCACGCTCCATTCATCTCATCTGAAGGACGGAAATTAAACTGGAGGGTCAGCAAGGGGCACGGCTCAAAATACACACACATTAAACTGGAGTCTTTTGTTTGGGCCTATCAGAAGAGTTAGAGCAACCATCAAAAATGGTATTCAAGTGGAATTGATTTTTCTTTTTCCTATTGAAATTTGTAGTACTAATATATGTAGAAGGGTGGTAAGCCTTGCCACAGCAGAAGGAAAAATAATCATGGTGCCTTCCCAGAGAAGTGCTTGTGATGCCTTTAAGTGCTATGAGTATATGAGCGCATTGACACTTCCAGGTATAGTAGTGTGCACAAGGCAGTACTTCCATTCTAAATCCAATATTTCAAGCCTTTTTATGCTGAACATAATATTAGAGCTCGAACTGAAACACAGTAGAAAGTTCACAGCATGGATCACAATTTTTTAAACCTCATCTGTCTTACTTGGGTTTTATTATAATTTGGAAAATGCTTAGCTCCAGTTCTTGCCCTGTGGAACGCAGCCAGCAGCTCAGATGGATAACTCTCAAGGGTGACCACAGCTTTGCAGAACAATTTTCATACTGGCTTTTACTTGGCAAGGTGAATGAGTATGAAGCATGAACCCTCAATGGCCGTGCCAGCTTTCACGCACTCCTACAGCTCTGGTGTGAGCTGCACCGACTCAGAGACGTACTCCTTGCATGAACTGCACAGCAAGCCAAGGCTCCCGCAGGCGGACCTGCAGTATTTGGGTTGACTCAGCCCTGAGATTCCCTGTGAATAAGCCAGGCTGCTCCACCAGTTACGCAAACTTTCTTGTGATGGGTGGCCACAAACCAGGTTTTCATTTGTCGAGGCAAGGCAGAAGGTCTGGGTTCAGCTAGGAGTCCTCTTGCACCTCCATTCTACCAAGTTTGGGTTTGACATAAAAGCCACTACCATCACTTTGAGACACCAGGAAAGCTTATTTACTGATGGCCAAATAACCTGTTTTCCCATTCTCCTATTTCTATCAAGCTTCCTTTTGCTGTTTCCCCTACCCCTTTACACCTCTCAGCCTGAAGCACCCACAGGTAGCAGGACGCACCTTGAGATGCTCAGATAACAAACCACATGCACCCCAGACACACTGTGGGACATGCAGCCGAGACAGCGAGTGTTTCTCCTTTCCATCTCTTCTTTCTCACAAGTCTGTAAAAATTCCCAGTCTGTGTCTGCTCATAGTTGATAAAGTCTAACGCACTAACCTATTGGGTACATAGATTACTTCTAAGTGATAACATTTAACTAAAGTAGCACCATCCCCACTAACAAAAAGAGCAAATAAAGGGGTTCACACACGGGGCTCCCATGAGAACATTGATGATCATCACCGTTTTTGTAAGTTGCCTTGTCAACTCAGTAATACGAAAAAGTCTAAATCCCATTGTTCTGTATCTTTCTTCAGTCTTGTATCCTTAATAAATTAATTAAATTAAAACCCCTGACAATTTAAACTTAAAAGCTAAAGGAGATATTGTTTCTGATGGAACGCTGCTGTTTGCAAATCTACCTGCCATTCAACAGTGGGGAAAAAAAAAAATGTAGTGATTTGTAAAGAGGTTTCTTCTCTGGAAGAAAGAAACAGAATGATATTTATCAAAGGCACATTTGCCCTTGAGTCTGAAAAAAGAAAGCATGAAAATGCCTTCAAATTCTTTTTAGTTCTAAGGCATGTCTTTTTGTTCATGCTTAACTGCAGAAGAAAAATTAGGAACAAGTGTGTGCATATCAGTGCATGTGTTAGCATAGGCTTTAATTGGTTAGGAGTAAATTAATGGCTGCTTGCAATATTTCTGGCAATCTGTTATAAGCTATGTAAATTTTTAAAAGAGGTTTCTTGAAAAGGCTGGCTGAAATCCTGTAATTCATATTCTGCTGGGGGAATTGATTTGAGAAATAATAATGAAATGTTTTACCTCAGTGATGAATCTCAGTTTTGTAGCACTGCAATTTTTTAAAGATTCTTGTAAATAATGCTATGAGTGTTTCTAAGAATAATCTACTTGAAATAAATATATCTGTCTCTGAATTAATAGCATTTTTTCACTGTTCTTTTCCACCTCTTTCTTATTCCACCATTCCAGGGGTTCATTGCAATGCCAGCATTAACTTTGATATTATTATAATAAATTAAAATCCAACATTTGTTACCATGTGGCCTGCTCCGGTAGGTTTTAATAGCAGTTTTGCTGTTGAATTCACTGGGAACTTAATCAAATCCTTAAGAGGCAGGTCCAGTTTTATAGAGGCGAGCTGGAAATGGCCCAACACATCATTGACTGTTCAAGGTGAGCCTGCCTCGGTCGTTTCAGTGGGGGCTGTTAAACATTGATTGGGACAGAGGAAAAACATCTAACTCAACTGCCCAGGGCACTCATTAAGGCTGCAGGAGAAGAATTAAAGCATCACATGAGTTAGATGAAGGACATGGACCTGAATCTCCCACAGTCACTCCTTCAGCAGACCCAGGGAAAAGGCAAAGCACCCATGGCAATGAACCAATTGTTGAACGACCACATCTCCTCGTTCCATTCATCGCTTCAATAGCTACCCGCTATTCGCATGGACCATCCACGCTCTAGATGGTTGGTGCCCAACTCTCAAGACCAAAACACAGGTCACAATCCACTACACAGGGTTTTCCACTGTTTTTTTCAGGGAACTTGCAATGACTGTGCTTCAGTTGAACACATACCATATGCCAAAGCAAATTTTAATTGCTGTTGACCTGGTGGACACACAGACACAAAGAGACACTTCCACTTATCTGGGAAACAACCCCGACAGTAGGAAACTCAGGTCAAAGAGGCCCACTCCAGAAATATAGCCCAATGAAGAAAATTGGAAAGTTTTATTGCTTGTCCTAGGCAGGTAATACTGAATGTCTTTGGAGGAAAGCCCCAAGACAGGAACTGACTAAAGGCAAATTACCGGTATAGCTTTTATAATAGCTGTATGTATAGTTCCTGCAATGTGCCTAGCTGCTCTAGCTCTACTTTTATCTTGTATATCTGACACTTTCCTTTTTAAAGCTTAGCGGTGTGCAAGAAAGTATCTTGTACTGTCAATAATGCTGTTATCCTTTAATAAAAATTTAGAAGCTACCAAAAAAAGAGAGAGGGAGGGAAGGAGAAAGGCTATGAAATAATATGGCTCGATGCCTAGAAAACTTCAATATGTTGTAAAAGGAAAAGATTGCTAATTAGGCTCTTGCATAGTCTATTCTAGTCCCCTCTGTGCTGCAAGAAATTTAACCCAGCTCACTTGGCTGACGGTTGGAGAAGTGGGAATAGAGTGTGGGAGCTCTGGAATCAGATTATTGAGGTGATCTATGAAGTAATGAGGCAGTGAAATGCAGCTGGATGCAGGGATTTCTCTGTTGGGCTCAAGACACAGGGAAAAGGTTCTTAAACAGAAGGCAGGTCCACCCCACAGCTCGTCATTACACTTGGCTGTACTAAAGCCTCCCACCAAACTGGCCCCACGTTGCTTGTGTGCTGAGTGATGCAAGGCAGGGAAAACAGGCTTTGGAAAAGCTGACTGCTACTCCGGATGCTCTGAGAGATCAGCCATGCTGCTTTGGAAAAGAGGAAGAAAATGATGCAGGGAGCACCACGAGAGCTCTGCAGACCATGAGAAGACGCTATGGATGCACTCCTTGAGCTCCCATTTTTCAACATCTGCAGCCAAACTTCATGTTTCTGTGGGATAAGTAGGATGAAAACCCATGTGGATTGGAGAAAATGATCTGGGGTTTGGGAAAGACAAATGGCATGGAAATGCACATGTCAGAGCACTCATCCCCAAAGGTCTCAACTCTACCCCTTGCACGTCCTACCACGCAGGTGGGCTTTCCTGGGAGCCACCGGCTGGGTCTGGCCCCTGCTTGTCCCAGGGAAACCACGAGGAAAGCAGCTCTCATGCAGAATCTCCAGCACAGCTGCTCATGTCATCCCCACTGCTATTCATCAACCTGCTGATTCAGGAACAGCTGCTCCCAAGTCATTTTAGGTTTGCTGGTGCTGGGTTTTCTTTCCTGCACTTACAAATGACCTGCCTGCAGCTTCCGCTGCTGTTACTATAATGACCTGGGTAAAATCTGTCATCTCTCAGAGATTTTGGTGACTTGAACTTGGTAAATGGTGTCTGACTAGTGATTTCAGTTGGAAAAGGTGATATTTTGAAGTCTAACTATGTGATCTTAGTTGGACATCAACAGCTCGGTTATAAATATTTACAGGCATGAAAAATTATTTTGAAAAATATGGGAGATCGTCTAAACTCTCAGCGTTGTATCTTTGGGCAGAGACAGATGAAATAACAAGCACACCAGAGAAAGCTTCACTGCTACCATGGAGTGAGACGTACGGGTTTGTAAACAAGCACACAAGATACCTGCTGGCCTGTGCAGGCAGCAGGCTTGGAAAAATGTATGTATACACAAATAACACACAGCTTAATTTGCATACTAATTAATCTGTAATGTCTTATCTGCATATATATTAATCTGAAGGTGCTACATAAAATACTTGCTTTTAAGAAGTGCTAGTACGTACTTGAGAGTCAGTCATGATAATCTTCATTTTAGGTTAAAAAAAGGAATTGATAATGACTTTAGCTAATATTAAAGAGCAAGTTCAAAAAGAGAAACGGAAAACATCTGCAGCCTCAAGTCATTGGGGTAAACTCCATCGAGGCCAAGGAATATATTCAGCCTTCACAGTTCAGCGAGGTGACTCAGTTTCCTCCTGCCGAGTCAGACAGGTTCATCGTGGCCCTGTCTTCCTCTGGGCAGGTCGCTTATGCCATCAGTTACAAAATTATGCCATGAATATGGGTAATTCACACTCAATTTAACATTGTCTTTCCTCCCAGACACTGCAGCGGCCATCACAGGCAGAGCTGCAAACAGACAAGTGCAGAGGGAGAAGATGTTGGTCTCAGCTAAGTCAAGGCAGGGAAGAGGCAATGGGAAAAGCCGAGATGGTTCTGCTCAGCTCACTGCCTGCATGGGGCCCGAGGTGGGCAAGGTGGAAGCGTGAGGAGGCTACGGACCATTGCCCCAACCTGGCTGAGTGTTTACACCAAAATAACAGGAACCAGCTTTGCCGCTTCATAAGAAATGCAGCATTCTGCAGAGTTACAGCCGGTCCGAGGGCAGTTTCTTCAGGAAAGCTTTGGGGACCCAAGGCTTCCGGAGCACTTTGGACCACATAGGAAGCTGGACACAAACTCTTGGGTTTCTGACTCATGTGCCTGGTAATGAGGTTTCGTTATGGGGAAGGGAATTCTCAACTAGGAACGTCTTAAAAAATGCCTAAACCAATTAAAAAAATATTTAGTGGCACTGCGTTGCTAAATCTCTGACTTCAGACAGAGACAACTTGCGTTACTGTGGGGTGCGGGTGGGCATCTGCTGCTCATCCTGAGCAACACGTATGGATGGGCAGAGGCTCCGCAGAGGGCACAGTGGCTGGAGAGCAGTCCCGGCTGGGAGGACGGTCATTGCCTTGCCTTTTGGGCAGCGTTTCAATTCACAGAAAGGAGTTTGCTGAACAGGAGCAATATGATTTTAAGACAACTATTATTTACTGTGCAAGCTGCCATTGCAAACCGTGATTAAAGGTGCTCTTTTTGCAAAGACACAGCTCTTTTTTACTGCAAGCTCTGCCTTTAAATTCTGCTGATATTTTGAAAAGGACAGGCACAGAGGGAGGGCAATGGGGGCAGAAAAGCATCTCCAGGCAGGCCAGGCTTAACTGGATGCAAGTGCGGTGTGCTCTTCTCCTTGGGGTGAAGGTGATGACTGTGGTGGCCAAGGGGACTGATACGTCTGTGGATTTTGGGAGGAAGCCTGTAGTATTTGCATTTCACGGAGGAGAAAGCTCGCATACTGACTGATACGTTCCCAGGTGGTATTATAGGCCCATTTAATCCAAAAAATATTTAACAAATCTATACTGACATCAGCTTCTGGTAGACTCATACATTACGGTGCCGTGGAGGTAAAGTCAACCCCATGTGATTTCTGTCCTCCTTGATGGCCAAAGGAACTCAGGTTACGAGACTTGGCAGCTGGGGGTCACTTTTGGGGACCTTGACCTGCGTGATATGGCAAGATGAGGGGGTGGGAGAGACGAACATCAGCCTGCTTAATGCTCTTGGTCTGGGAGATCTTATCCTGGGGGGAAACCTCGCAAGTCCTGCATCTTGCGGAGCCAAGCCAGCATCCTGCACGTGAGCAGGCTTGCGCAGAGGCAGCTGCCTTCCTCGGTCCTGCCCGGCCGCAGCTGCGCTGGCGGTTCAGCCAGAGCCGGGGGAATCCTCCGCACGGAGGGCTGCTTCCCTCTCCTCTCTGCAGCTGGTCCCTCCGACTGCCATCTGGAAATACCTTTGCTCCCGCTTCAGTGCCAAAGAACGGCTCGCTTACACCTTGCTTCTGCGCTATCCTCCATAGCCCTCCCTCTTGCCAAATTCTTCCGTAGAGTCCCAGGCGAATGGCACAACTCCCTCTTCGCTTATTTGTTTTTACTGCCTGTCTAGGAGCTTTCCAAAGAGCGCTTCATCCTTAGAAAAATATCCTTCCCTTTAGCACTGTGGAAGCTGTCAGCCCAGCAAAAAGACTTTAAGGGATACGGATTCTGGACCACCACAATTTTAAAGAGGGCCTAGAGAGATGAGAGTGCTAATTTTAAACAGATGGGCCTTGACACTAAAAGATACCTTGACTAAATTAAATCTGTGCTCAGCAAAGCTCTGACATAACTACAGTGACCCTATTTGTAGGAGATGCCATTGTACTGATAATCTGTAACACACGTACTCCGCTCAGGTTCAGTTTGGTGTCGCCTGAAGGAAATAAACAGCACTGAGAAAACGTACTTTTTTTTTTTTTTTTTTTAAAGTCAGTTAAGCAGCAGGTAAGGGTTTCTCTGCGAGGAAGGAATTACGCCCACGTAGCAAATGCCATGGGAACGGCAGTGCTCGGAGCACCCGCTCCCAGCTGCCTCCACGGGGAGCTCCCCAGGGAGATCCGGCCGTGCCGGCTCCCGCGCCTCGGAAAGCTCTGTAGCACCGGAGAGAGCTGAGAGCAAAAATGCAAAATATGCATTTAAACTTTAAAAATTAATGTTGACATTTATTTAAAAATGTGAGCTGGCAGCTCTCCAATGGTTCACTGAGTACATTAACTTAGTCAAACGCCCATTACTTCCTCCCCTTCCTACTAACAAGAATGTTTTGAAAAGGCGAGCCTGGCGAGCTTTGCAAGCTCTGCAGCAAAGCGTATTCCCCTTCCCTTTTTTTTTTTTTTTCTTTTTTTTTCTCATCTAAGCTGCTGAATGCAGAGCCTATTTATAGAGAGTGGATCAGAGACAGGCTTGAAGAAAATCTAGATCAGGGCACTCTAAAATTTAGAAGTGAAAAAGGATTGTCTCCTTTTTCAAGGGCCAAGATTTAGAAAACAGAAATGTGGACTCGGTCCTGACTCTTCTCTGCCTCTGTGCATCTCAGCAAGTCACCGGCGTGCCCACGCTGCTTCCCACCAGCCCCCCTCCACATGGCTGGGAAGCCTGGGTACGCTGCTCTGTTCAGTGGGCTCTGATCTTCTCTAGCATCTGCGAGAGTCACAGTAAGACAAACAATTTCCCAGGGAAGTTCGTATCTAACGTTGTCCCTAGATCCTATCCCAACACGGCACTCACCCTTGGGTCTCCAGCCAGGGCTGTCCATCCCCTGCGCAAGTCCCAGCTCCCAAGCTGTTCATGTCAACGAACACCAAGCCCCACGCTTTCGCAGTACCATCTGTGATATTTTGGGGTGCAGTAGTTCTTTGAATACAACTGTGCAATAATGAGCACGTTTTGCAGCTGTCTTTTGGACATGGGAGACGTAACTACAGAGCTGCTCGGGGAATTTCTAGTGCATCCGCTGTTACAATATCACAGCATTCAGACATATGAGCTGACAAATTTTGTGGCTGTAAACAGCAGAGGCTTGCTGAGAATCTGGACACTGGTGTGTAAAATGGGAATACTTTCCTAACGTGAAGACAAGTGAAATCCACATAGTCTTTCCAGGCAGTCTCTCAGCCCGCTGGAAAGCCTGCAGCTGCTATATGGGAATAGTGTAATTTCAATATTGCCAGCTCCCACAGGGACTTAGCACTGAACAGTGCATTAGATACTGGTTTCAGAAGCTAGTTTTGTAAGCTTATGGAAATAGGTTTTAGGCTACGCTGCTGCTGTAATGAAATGGGAAAGGAATACCCTTAAATAAATCTTTTATGATTATGGGTATGTCGCCTATAGACCTCCGATTTCCAGACCTGCTCTGAGCAAAGTAACCAATTAATCTGCAGAAAGAGAAGACAAAATCACCTCCAACTGTACATTTCCCAGCAGATAACAGGCCAGGTTCTGCGCTCCTTTACTACCAAGGAAAGGCAGAATGACTGGAGTCCTTGGCTTCAGTCCCACAGATTTACTTCAGGGTCACACCAAATCAACAGAGGTCAGATTTTGACTCAAAGTTTATACTTATTTTTCCCCCTCAGCATATGTTTTGTAAAGTTTTCTTCAGATAAAAGGATGTGGTTTTATTTTCGAGGAAATTGTGCTGAAGCGCATAAGGAGCCGAATCCTGTTGTGCTGGTGATAAAGCAGTGGGGAACCGCTGGGGTTCGGGAGGGAGGAAGGGACACGCCGTGCATCCAGCCCACCTCTGCTGTAAGGGCTACGTACGGCCAACGAATGCAAAATCCATTGGCAATGCATCCTTCTATACATTGATACTGCTCCCATAGCTTATATTTGTATTACTAAACTAATTAAGCCCAAGCAGGGAAAGCCCAGAGCCTCCCGTGCGATGCTCAGCACAAGCGGGCAATCTGCGTTGCGGGGGGCTCTCACGTTTGGGGATCTCTCCTTCCCCTTGCGCCAACCACAGCAGCATTTGAGATGAGACTGATTTGAGATGAGGCTCCTGCTTTATTGTGACCCTGTGCACTTCTCCTACGCGAAGAACCTTTACATTGCTTTGGAGAGAACGGGATGGATTTTACCCAGATGGCAGGAAAATAACATTGCAGATAACTGCCACTGAAAGCCCTGTTAGACTCTTTTGCTGTGCAATCTCTGCCGTATATTTTAGCAAAATACTCACCCTCCACTCGAAAATCTCATTAAAAAACAAAATTAAAATGGAAACATTCACCCTTCCTATCTCATAAGCTTATTGCATGTGTTACGTGTGGGTGGTGAGCATGTTAGGTACAATTTAGAGCATAATTTCCTGAGAATTGAAATGTCACCAAGAAAAGGATTGTAAATAATGAAACTTTGAAAGGAATCTGTGATCTTCGTAACAGATAATCATATTTTAATTCTGACTTATGGCTCATCCAATTGCCTACAGTTAGGGAAAAACAATTCTTTTTCTTATTATATGGAAATCAGATGAATCAGATGAAAAGCCATCAACATCACAGCTTGGAAAACATATACCAATGTTCAGTGATGTGAGCAAAGCCCATGAATCTGCTTCAGTTTGTGGCCCTTTTTATTGGTTTTCCTCAAATATTTATAAGAGATCTATGTTCATAAAAATGTTGGTTGAAAAGTTTTCTAGAGATATCATAGATCACAGAATTGTTGAGACTGGAAAAGCAAGTTCATGGAAAAACTCCTACTGAGTTAGGCTAGTAGGAGAAGCTGGAAATCTCTTTTCCTCTCTGTAGGCTTTTCAGAGAGCCGGCCAAGTACCAAAATTAGTATTAGATCACATGGTTGCTCAATCATGGAGTTGGAAGAATGACTATTAAATGGTAAATAGTCAGAGTGAATAGTTTATCCATAGCCCCAACAGGCAGGACTATGCTGGCATAATGCTTCGGATCTGATTTGAATATTAAAAAAAAAAAAAAATACAGAGACATCAAACACTGCTTTAGTATAATTAGCAAGAGTAAAAATGGACAAAATGCATCAAATAAATTATTGCAAATGACTGATACCACAAAGACATGCTGCAGTGTCCAACAAAAACAAGGCCAGAGGATTTCAATGCCTAGCCATGTTCTAATTTTGGTTTAAGCCCATCTCTCTCTCCCATTGTTTTCAAAAGCCTTGAAACTTTATACTAAGCAGCTGCCAATAGATATCTGGGGCTTCTTGCAGCTGGAGGAGCAGGTCAGTGAGAATTTCCAATGTCCACACGCTTTCAGCCCATCACCAACAAGCCAACAAGGTGAGACAAGCCAAAAGGGTAAGATTTTGTGTGAAGTCCATCACCACCGCAAAACAAAGCTGTACCCCAGATTGTCCAACAGCACATGGACAGAGAGGGAGGGAGGACCTCAGGAGGCATTTGCCTCCCCTCCTAACTTCTTGCCTTTTGCTACAGGTTTTTGAAGTTCTCATTTCCCCTTGTCAGCGGCTGCTGAATTACACACACACACTGATGCGCATACATATACACATCATACAAAGGAAAAAAAAAAAAAAGCTGCAGAATAACTTCCAAATAACTCATTTCATTCGTTATGTTCTCCAGGACTCTTATTTATGGTCCTCCACCATCTGCATTTTGCTAAACAAAATCAAGATGAGTGCTTTAGAATTTTGTTCCTAAAAGAGACTGCACACCATGTCAAGAGCCTTAAGTTATTCACCCAAGAACACTCCACAAACATAGATGGTACTACAGGAACGCAGAGCAAACCCTCATTGCTCCGAAAGGCTTTATCCCAGTTCCTACTGGCCTTGCACCAGGGTCTCTCGCTGTGCAAACCCTGTGGGCTGAGCACATGCGTCCCCGGGCGGCTGGCGCTGGCGACTGCCCGAGACACGCCACAGCTCTGCAAATAACTGTGTTTTCTGTTCAGTGCCTAACCCAAAAGTTACGGGAAAAATAAAAAAAAAATAAAAAAAATCACTTTACATTGATGCAAAGCAGCATTTTTCCATGTTTTCTTGGCAAGAAATAATTAAGCTAACAAGCCAAAAAGAAAAAAGTGTCTGTTTAAGATCTGACTGAACAGTCCGTTTGTGTGTTTGTTAACCCTTCTCCTGACCAAAGCTGGGCTACTCTGTACATGACAAAACCATTTTGAAAATTAAAAAAAAAAGGGGCCTATTTTTCCCCATTTGTCTTCCCTTCTTGTCCACCAGCCAAACTCCCAAACAGTTCACTGCCAGCTGCCCTTTGCATCTCCGTGACCTCCATTCCCACCCACCTCTTCTTTTTTCCAAGCTTTCCTTTCAGCTGAGAACCCGTCCCTTTGCGGGGGTAGATGTTTTGCCATAAAGACACGATTGTTTGAGATTTCAGTATTGGCCTAGTTTAGCATTTGATGTCATTCCTTCAATTACTGACACTGAATCGCCTTTGTACTAAACAGGACAAAACCAGGGAAACGAATAAAAAATCCCATCTATGCTGATACGAGACCCAGTCAGAAACCGTCAGACATACCAGCTTCGTTCCATATCCTCCAGAAAAAAAATAACCTTTCCACAAATTTAGACCCCTGATGGCGACCACAGACTTCCCATGTAAACACAAGGATCCAGAGCAAACCATTGTTTTGGGGCTGTCCTGGGATGGTTCGTGCCAGCACGAGACATTTTTTTTGTCCAAAAAGGCAAGTATTTGTGTAAAAATGGAACGTTTCCAAACAGGAAACAAGGTGAATTTCTTAAACACTTCAAAACCGACTGGTAAATTTTTTAAATAACTATATATTTTTTATTATCTTGGACTTTTTAAAGCCTCACATCTCTAATTGTAGTAGTAATTATTAGCTCAGTTAATGAAAGCTTTTGAAACAAGATTGTGTGGGAGGATTTCAAGTTATGAGTTAAGTCCTTTAACTCAGTAATTGCCAATGATTAATTCATTTTTCCATTTAAGCACTGAAAAGTTGAAATATTATTTCCTTGAACTCTATTTGTGCTTGGCAGTTCTGAGTTAATTACTACTCTGTGAGCACCTTTAAATCAAATTCAGAGGTTTCCAGGTGTACGTATCATGAGGTCCTGGTAAATCCTTCAACATCTGCTTGGAAAAGGATTACTGAACTTGACTGATGGTGCTGTTTTTCTGAAGGTCTACCCATTATGCACCTACAGCCATTAAAGGCACTACAAGTGCAATGGCAGTAAAGAGTTTAGGCTTGTGGAAGTTCTCACATAAATAAGGATTATACTCATGAACGTCTGGTTTGGAAATCTTCCACCTTAATTTTTCTGGATGGAGAAAAGGTCTTGGTCAAAGCCCTGGAAAAATGCAAGTATGTGCATAAATCACTGGTTCACCGGCTACGACTGGTGGAGGAAGCTACACTTCCATAAGGCACTGCAACAACCGCAGCTCGCCAGAGAGCTAACCTGGCCTGGGGCCGGGGCTGATCTGGCCCATTTCCGTAATTTCAGCTCCAGACGTGGTTCTCTCACCTGAGCCGCAGGGACTGGAAGGGTGCACAAAGAGAGGTACACGGGAGGACCAAGGTGGTGCAAAGGACACATCGCACCTCTGGAGCTCCCCGCACATCTTCAGAGCCACAGAAATGGGGGCTCGGGCAGCCCAGCACCCAGGCAAGCACTTCAGCTGCTCTGCTAAATCATGCCTTCCCCACAGTACTCCCGGGGTCCCTGCCAGGACCATCGGGAGGCATCTTCTCTCTCGAAGACAGAAGGATTTGAGGACAGGAAAGAGACCAAAAGGGCACTTTTTCCAGTGGCAAGGACTAATTTTTTCAAAGCAAGAGAGAGCATCTCTTTCAGAGTGCCAATCCTCCTGCTTCATGGCAGTGTGGCTCTTTATCTGCTGATTTCCCCTTCATCAAGGATGCTCCCAAGCACTAACGCATCCCCAAGCTGCTTCCTGGCCCAGTTAACCTTTGCTTTGCTGGTTTAGGGCTTGGGGACCTGCTAGCCCAGCATCCTCCTCGCCCCGAGGGCAACAGTGGCATTTGCCAGTGGAGCACTCTGCCGCAATGTTGTAGCGGAGGAGAGGTACCACCATCAGAGGGGAAGGAAGCAGCCGCGTCAGTAAGGGACCAACTTACGTTCTGGGCCTCAAACATCACATTTTACAATTTCTGCAGTGCACCAAAGCCCACTCCTGGGTCCTGATCCTTGCTTCCACCACAATTTCTGTATTTTCTCCACTGAGCTTCAAATAGAAAAGACATAAAAATCCCTAAGAGCAGAACTGGGACCCAACACTGCCTTTTCAAGAGCAGAAGCAAGACCTCTAGCTTTCTCCGCTCACACCAAACAACCCTGAACCACCGTGCAATGCAGTCTTGCATGCTCCGGCTTGCCACAGATCTTCCTGTCCTCCTGTCCCGGCGACACGGCTCTGACAGGAGAGGCAGACGGTGCTGCAGCTGCAGCCTTGAGGTTGGGCCACTCTTTTTGGGAAAAAGGTGGGTAACCCCACCACTGCCTCCGGCTCCCCCGCCCTTCAGGATGCTCCAGGATACTAATGCCTCCCCAAATGCTTCCTGGCCCCAGTTAACTTTTTTAAGCCCTGCCACCAAGCAATGATAGCAAGAGACCTGGTCTGATCATCACAGCTTGCTCCGTTTCCTTTTTTGTTTTTCTGTTGTTTTGTTTTGAAAGAAAACGTCAGCTGCTCGCAGTCTAGGTGAGCAAGCCAGGATCCTGATCCTAACAGGAGAGAGGTCTCCGCTTGCAGCCCTGATGCAGATGCCTGCACAGCAGGACAATGTTTAAGGCACAGTCCTGTCCTAGGTACCTCCTGCGGCTCACTCCAAGCCGGGGATATTGCCTAGATCTCCACTCCACACTGTGCAGGGCAGAATCCAGCCAGCCCTGCGTCCCTGATGCCACCCTGGATCTTACCTGGATGGCAGAAATGGTGGCAGCCACCTGGAAAATGCCCAAACGACTGAGCTGATCTCACCCTCTGCCTTTGGCAAAGCCTGGCAAGGAGGCGGGAGATCTTCCAAGCTGGAAAACTGTTGGAGCACCCCGCTCAGATATGAACCTCCTACAGCTAAGATGTGGGCCAAAAAGGCCTCCTCCCCGTTCAGCACTCTGTCTCAATTCGAACATTGTATTCCCATATTTGTTGTGGTCTATTACTCCTTACTGGTAATCCAAGATTTATTAAAAATTAATATCTGTTAACAAGAGACACTCATCCAGACTTTTAAAGTTCCTGGGTGCAAATTGTCCTGGATCAAAACAATGTAACTCTACTAAATCTTGTTGAGCGTTTTCTTCAGTGGCTATTAGACTGAAAAATATTTCCTTTTCCTCATCTAGTATGAGTACAGCTCCCTGCCTCGGTTCAAAAACAACACAGAAAATTTTAATCAAACTTGTTTGGTTTCTCTCTGCATCATTACACTAAATTAAATCAATAACTTTCAGATGGGAAGGAGAAATCCATGATTTTCTTGTTAGCTCTTTGTGCAATCATCTTCATTAGAGACACCTGAGATCCATGTCAGAACATATGTTAATATATAGGCCAACTTTTAAACTGCTTTCTTTATTATTCATGTTTTTTTGAGTGCTGTTGCTAACTGTGACGTCAGAGGGTTGGCAGGTTATAAGTGGAACGATTAAAAATAGCTCATTTTAGTAATAACACAGCACTATTCATATTTTATTCAGTATTTAACAGTCCACAGGAGACTCTCATGCTTTCTGATTTGCCACACTGTCTCTTCTAAATGTCATTGTCAACCATTCACATCCAGTTCATCCTCCTGAGCAAAATGGGTTTCATAAAGCCTACCATAACCAAAGAAGCTAAACAGATGGTACACTGCATCCCTGCCATCTCCTCAGGCTTGAGTTTCATCCCTTTAAAATAATAGCTCTCCTCGAAGTAAGCGTGTTCCTTTATATTAAAACGTGAAATATAATAATTACAGAGACTACGTAACAATTCACTCAGTGATTGAACGAACAAGATAAATAAATGCAGGAGCAGGTAACTAGACTGGAGAGAGGTTTGCAGGTTTTCTGCTAGCATGTGTAGTGTTGGTTTGTTAAAAGAGCATGAAGGGTCTCAGCCTTGCAGGTCGGCCTTCAAAGTACCAGCTCTGAGGGGCCAGCTCCAGCTGCAGAGCTTTTCCAGCTTACTGTCCCCAGCTGCCTCTTCCTCCTCACGCAGAAAAGTGATGCGCAGTCCCCTCGTAGCCCAGCGTTTGGCCTACACTGATGACAAAGATGACTCTGTGGCTAACGTCAGACCATGAGCCACAGCCCACGGACAGCTATGCACTCCCTCTCCCTCGATCTAGCTGTAAGGGATGTAAACTGGGATATATACTGAGAACTAGACTAAAATTTAAGTCCCTGCGTTTAAACTCACTGGAGCAGTGCTTCTCTGAAGCTAATCAACTCCCCATGGCAATTCCTTATGACGTAGAGGTGAAGAAAGCAAATATTTCAGCAAGAGATCCATAGAAAGTAGCACTGACGCAAACGTCTCAGTGACGTGTCACCACCAGCACACGTGCCATCACACCCATTTGCACCACAGCCTGCGGACAACGGTCACAGCTGTTCCAGGGCAACAGAGGCTTGTAGCACACAGTTTCTGTTGTCTGCTGGCATGGCCCCTGTGCTTCACCCCCCTCACGCTTCAAAATCCGAACCTGTCCTTCACAACAGCGAGGCACCACTGGTCACATAGGAAACAGAACAAAGAAAAATGAGGAAAAAAGTGAGAAGCAGCAGCACGGGTGCCTTTGGGGCTGGACCTTTGCTTCAAGGGAAGACTAAACTGCAGTCCATCTCCTCTGTCCAGAGTTTAAAAAAAAAAAAAAAAAAAAAAAAAAAAAAAAAAATTTGGGGCCCGGGGAGG
>VXBL01006287.1:1192656-1240312 GCA_013400195.1 Aramus guarauna | reverse complement strand
AAAAAAAAAAAAAAATTGGGGTCCTGCAGTCAGGGTGTGGGCCTCTGCCACCCCACTTTCTGTGTATGCTTGGAAGAAAGACAGAGGACACTGAGTGCCCCTCTGCTGTGACCTTGGCACACCAGCCGTGTAGGACATAAGCCCTTTACGGAGCAGAGGCATTTACTCCCACTGGAAAAACCAGCTCCAAGCATGGGTGCCTGAACAGAGACCGACAAAGCCGTATTCGGTCATCTCAACCGATGGTGTAGCTTAGATGCTGACTGGTAAGAATTCAGCACCTCTGAAAATTCAGGCCCTTTTGGGTGTGTTTGCAGCACGTCAGGCTCCTGAGCTAGTGCCAGGGAAGTGGCACGTGTCTATGGCACGGCCACTGCTGCCCCGGCTGACCCCGGTGCTCGGCCAGCTGTGTGCAGCTGGATGGAGAACGCTTGGTCTTCCCAACAGTCCCACCAAAGGACTCAAAAGGTTCTGAGCATCAGCCCCTATCCACTGCCTCTCCAGGAGCAGCTTCCTGGGAAGATTTAACTCAGTCAACATACCACTCCTGTTCTTTGAGAAGTCCCAACCATGAAAAGCTGCCTGCGGGTATTTTGCAAGTCGGCTACCCCGAAGCCTGGATTACAGAGGGAAATTAAAAATGTCGGTCCATGCAACCATAGCTTCTAGTGTGGGATGACCAGTTCTTCTATTTTCATCTCCTCACCCATCTGATTTATTTGGATTATAAACTCCAACCCTTACTACAGTTTATACAGTTCTTAGCGTAAGGAGATGCTAATCTCTGTGTGGGTAACTGTAACATAAATGAGAGTAAAGCAACATCACAAGAATATATTAGTTAAACTGTTTCATTCAAGGAGATTAAGAGAAGAAGATTATACTGGTATTAAAGTTCAATAAATGCAATCTACTTGCTTGTTCCTTTTTCCAGGGATATTATTTTGTTGCAGGTTTATAGGGTGTCCTTGCAATGAGCCTCAAAGCTCTTCCAAAGGATCCCCCTTCTCTGATACAGCCACCTCTGGGCTGGACCATGACAGCTGTTCAGCATCACACTGGGACACTAGTAATAATAGTACCTGCAGCACTTACATAGCATTTTATACTTTCAAAGCTCTTAAATTAATTAGTTACAGGGCTACAGTGCGGATTCAGACAGGATGTGAAAAAGAAAATTGTATCCAGTATAAACTACAGGGGGAATTTGGGGAAATGTAATGTAATTACCCAATTTGGAATCTGGCCAGAGCACCGCTGCTAGAAACGCCACGGGATCTCTAATGACCACACGCGGTCAGGACCTCGGCTTCACGTCTGCTCCAAAGGATGAGGAAAGCCCTAACAAAATGTGCTCGGTCATCAGGTACAGGAAAGGGATGATTATACAAAATCCGATTTCCCCCCCAGACGCCTCGCAGCTGCGGGTGCTGGGCTGGGCGGCACCGCAGGAGCTTGTGTCGACTCAGACCTCGGGAACTTCAAAATTCTTTTCAATTAAACAGTTCCAACTTTTGGTGATATTTACAAATGATCCACATAAGTCCATTAACTGGTCTTAATTGGGTTAAAATCCCCAAGCAATTAGTCATCTCAGCCATTCCCCTCTGAACCCCCCAGCACACATGCGTGAACCCTCCTTTTAGCTAAAACGAGCACATCAGGTGGTCGCGTTGCTGAGCTACAGCATTGCTCCGTGCCAGTTTGGAAACATTAATGCCGTGTAGACATGCAAATGTCACAAGGGGCCAATTTTAGGATGCACAAAGGAGGGACCACTAATTGGAAAGAAGGGGGAGAAAGGGATTACAATTCCCACTCACCTCAGTGGTGCCTCAGGAGGGAAAGCAAAATGCTGACAAAACCCAGTCAGTCTCACTGGCAGTGTTTGATGTATGCCACATAGTGGGATGGTGGGGAAAGGGACATTTCAGCTTCACAAAATGCGTAGGGTGGGAAGCCCCACGTGCTGCTTTGGGGCAGAACACCCACAGCCTGATGCTTTTTCACACAGCTGGGTTTCTGCAATGTTTAATTTCTCAGCAATACCCGAACGAGGATGCTGAAGGATCTTTGGCCAATTTTGAAACACAACGTGCAAGGAGGGGCTCCTGGCAGCTGCCTGCCTGAGCAGCCTTGGAACTCAACTTAGTCCAGGGAGCCCTGGAGCAGCTCAGGGATGGGCTGGGGAAAAACGGGGGAGCCAGGCAGCCTGCCTGGCAGACTGAGGACCAAGGAGCCTCTTGCGCCTGCCAAGGAACTTGGACTCTCAGGCACCATCATCAGCTTTCGTGCTGACTACTGAGTGCTGAAGGTGCAGGGAGTAACGAGATGCTCTGTTACTAACAAAGAAAAAAAAGGAAAAATTTAGCAATATTTTTTTTCTCAAAAAATGTTGCATTTTGTAAACAGTTTTCCAACATGGCAGGGAGTTTCTTGCTAGCTCTTCTGACAAGCTGCTGCATCCCTCGGTTCACCAAGCGTTACCGAACCCTCCATGGCCGCAGCGCAGAATGAGTCACTGGCGCAGGAGGTGCGAGCAGCCTCTGCTGAAACAGGCCAGGTTCACCCTTGGAGCTCGGTGGAGCCACTCCACTGCTGATAACTGTGTTGTGCCGCAGCCCTACTCCTGGGGTCACCCACCTCAGTGCTGTACCCAACACAGCTGGTCCTTCCTTCTCCTGGTCACAGCAGCACCCGAGAGCCTTCCAGGAGAGCCTCAAGGCACCTCAGCAAAAAGGACATGTTTTCTCCTGCCCTACCACTTCCTTACGGGAAATTTATAAAGCTCGCTGTTAGCATACACGGACACCTCTTCCAGGGCACCACCAATGGCTATTAATTACATTCCCAATCTTTCCTTCTTGCTTCAACGTGCAAGATGCACAGGAGCTTAATTTTTTTGCAATGAAAATTTGTAGATAAGCAACAGGAAGCACATAAAGGACAGCTCTGGATAATGTCACACTCTCCTCTGACAGACTGTGGGGAGTGACTCCTCTCACTTACACCTCTGTCACATAAACATCACTCCACCAGCTTCCCTGGATTTATTCTTGATTCATGCTAGCATAAGGAAACCCATGCTCAGACTTTTGCCTCCATATTCAACTCTGGAGGATTCTCATCTCTTGCAGTCCTTTTCAATCCATAGCTGAGCATATCTGGCGTTTATTTACCCAGTATATTAATTCTGGTTATGTTTGCAAAACACTGTCACTGGTGGGGAATCCTCTCCATGCCTGAACCACTGCATTTGCCATGCAAATGAGCCCCAAGCGCAGATCGCCCCGCATACACGTTTTCACTCAGCACCACTAACACAGCCCCTTTTTAAACAACAATCCTCTGCTCACTAGTCTGTTCTGCCAGCTATAATTAAGTTGTTCACTCAGTACCCAGCTTTGACATGCCTTCGGCAGTCATCACATTGGCATTTCTCTGCTGTGGCTTTCCATGCCTCGCTTAAGCAATAAGGGTGCGATGGGGATCCCGTTACCCCCAGCACTAGTGTATCCACAATAGTCTCCTCCACCCAAAAAGAGCACACCACAGTAACCAGTGTTTCAACGTGGGGCTTTCAAGGCATCTTCTGTGAAATTAGGATGTGGCAGCTGCTTTTGCATAGTTTAAAGAGCCCTTTTGTTGGATTCAATCTTGTTGCTCCTTGGACTATAACTTGGAAGTGACCAAGCAGCAGGAAGCTGGAGGAGGAAAGGGACCTCTTCTCATTAGAGGCTGTTGCTTGTTGGTTGAAAATAGCAAGTCTGAACCTAAACAAATCTGGGTGACATAACAGGACACAGCGGGGATGTGGGATCCAATCTCAGCGTGATGGATGCATTCAGCTCTGCCATAGCTACACTGTAATGAGCTGCCAGGTCACGAGGGTATCAGCGGTGCTGCTAGTTTGCTTTTACGGAAAAGGGCTTGGTGCTCTGGTTTGAGTAATGAGCTCCCTTGTATGCACAGAAACAAGCACAAGAAACTGCAGTGGGTGTCTTCAGCAGCACAGGCTACTGCAGACACATCACATCTGACTGTCACTTCACCAGCCTTCCACAAACTTTGGAGTCATATTCAAGATCTCCACTCTCATCTCAATAGCCTGACCCTAGGACACGGACATTTAAAGCTCTCAGGTACAAGGTGTTTCTCACATCGCTGCTGCTTCGGCATAGCGCGGCTCTCCCTGAGCGGTGGGTTTGTCTCTCCAACACCAAATTTTCTGTTAGAGGCAGCTGGAGGTGGGGGGACAGACAACTGGAAGAAACAAGCAGCATGACACTTCCAGCACCAGGCTCTTCTTCCTGAACTAGCTGTTGCTAAAGTAAACAAGTGTACACATATATTCCTAAAACCCTTCCAAAACCAAGGCGTTACTGAGCACTTTTTCTCCTGAAAGCGGTGAGAGGAGGACCGAGGTGCAGGCAGGCACGCTGTGGGAGCAGTCACTGCCGAGAGGAGCAGGGCACGGCAGCCCGCAGGGAAAATCATTTCACAGCAAAAACTCAAGGGGAGAATAATCTGAGGGAATTCAGCTGTCTCAGTCATTCCTGTGGCTTTGTCTGGGCTCCTTTTAATGAGGACCAACAGTTCACCACTGCCCTACCTCTCTCCTTACAGAGAAAGCTTTGTAAGGCTGCGTGTGTCTCCTGATCCTCTGATTTCCCTCTTGCAGAAGCCAGAGTCTCTCTCCAGCAGGAAGCTGGTGAGGAGAGAACGGTGTGCAGAGTCCTGGGCTCTTCAGAGGGGATGAGAACATAAGAAATCGGGTTGCAGCGTACGGTGAAGGAAAATGCAAGCCAACTACAAAAGCTAACAAGGTCCATGACATCTCTCTGGGAGGGTCAGATGCAAATGTGAGGGACAGAGACTTCACGGTGCCTGTTAATGGGGTGCACGCACAGTCCATCTGTAGAGACAGCCTTTGCCTCCAGGGATGCTGCTGTAAACTCCCTGCAGCCATGCTGGTGATGCAGGGCATGAACCAGTGGCTTTTGACTCTGTCAGATGGCTTCAAAACTGAGATGCAGCTTCTGTGGATGTTTTCTTTTTTTTCAGGTTTTTTAGAAGTATTCACTGGTTAGATCTAAGGTACTCCCAAGAGCATGGATACATTTCATATGTTTTCTTGTAAGCAGATACTTCAAGGACAGCTTTTATGTTATGCCCAGTCAGGCAGCAACTGCAAAAGAAATTAGGGCACGATGCTGGTATACCGACTTTAGCAGATCTCACAGCAACGTCAGTGGGAGTTGTGCTACGGACAGAGCTCGAGTGAGCAGGCTGGGAGAGACAAAGGGCTGTGCGCGCATAGCCTGCCCTCGGAAGGGGCTGGGGGACCACGAGCCCCTCCCTAGTCCTGCTTTCCCCCCTTCCTGGCTGCATGTAGCCATAAATAATCACAGTCTTAAAATGGTGCGGCTTGTTCTCATGGCCTTCCACATTTCCTAGAGAAATAAGCCAGTGTCTGCACTCATCCTGGGTCAGGGTCAGCCAAGGGAAGACCAGAGGAGGTCTGACTTCCCGAATCAGCAGACAACAATAACAGCACCTGGCTTTGTTTCAGCACTGTTTTGCTGTGTACCAGAATCTGTCTCCTAACACTGAAGCTGAAAACAGGTTGTCATCTCCCTGAGCTGTCAGCTCCCCGGGAGGCATCACCATTGCCAGTGGTACTGGGGAGCAGTGCAACCCCTCTCTCCGGCACACAACCTGCTCCACACTTCCACGTGATCTTCTGTTACATCAACCCATTTTACTTTGCTAGATAAGTTATCTTTTAGTGGAAGGAAGAGAATGAGGTTTCATCAAGGAGCTTTTCAACAAGTTGTCACCATCTCAGTGATTTAGGGTAGGCAGAACGCCTCATATTCCCAGTTGACCTCATATTCCCAGTTGACCTCAAGCAACCGCAAGCTGCCAGTCAGCGTGGAAGCACAGCCCACTATAGTATCTGGAAAGGTCAGAGTTGAAGTGTTTTCATCAAAAGATAATCAAGTCATAAGATAAATGCCTCATCAGGAGGAAATGTCAGCTTCTGAATGAGGACAGTTATTGTATAAGACATTTCTCTACCTAAAGGAAGCAGGTTAATATACCTCCAAATTACTATTTATCACACCATATGATGTTCAATTTCCAGCGTAATTTCCACCATGCTTTCTACAGCATGTGTGGAAATCAATTCAGAGATCAGTGAATCCTTACTTCTGAATTTTTACAGCAGCAGGGCAAAAACTAATTAAGAAAAGCCACAACAAAGCAAAAGACCACGCAACAAGGCAAAATAATATTTCGAGATGGGCATTTAAAAAACATCGGTCCTATTCAAGCCCTCATCAGTTCAGCTGTAACATACCACTTTAACATACCATCTTTTGCAGCTTGAATGGGAAAGACTCGAGAGGGAGTGTGCTTTGGGTTCCAGCTGGGAAGGCAGAGGGTGGCAGCGGAGAAGGGCTTAGAGCAAAGAGCTTGCAAGAAGCACAAAAGACATTTTTTAAAATGTCTTGAAGGAATCATCAGCAGATGCTAGATATAAAAGCATGAGAGAGTTCACACAGGAGCCCCGGGAGAAGAGTCGGAGAGGCAGCTCGTTGTGAAGGAGGCCAACAACGGTGTAAGAATTGGAGAGGGCTGGAAAAAACCCACAAAAGCACTGTGAGAAAAGAGGGCGATGCCGCTCAGAAGAGCTGAAAAGTTAGAGCCAAGTGTGCTTAAGAGTGCCACACATTAGGAGAGTGATGGAGTGACAGCGAACTTGAGACTCTCAGAATGAGGAGTAATTTCCTTTCAGGAAATATGCGACCTTTAAAAAAAAAAAAATCCATTGATGAACACTTTCCAATGGGCTCTAAAAATATGCAACTCTTTTTCAAGCTTTTAAATGACTTTCAAAGCAACCTAGATTATTTTTATTGCAATATCCTTCTCCCTCCTTTCCCGAGCTGAAAGTCCTCCTTCTCAGGTCTTGCTGCATGCGGTGATGGGACCCCGCTCACGGGGTCCACTGACACTGGTCCCCCCGAAAGCCATCTCTGCTCAGCCTCTGCCCTGGACTACATGGGAATAAACTTTCACCAGCTTGACCATTTCTCCAGTAATTAAGAGAAAACAAATGATGCTCAGAGGCGTCACTTAGAGCCCCCCAGCGCTAGCACTGTAATATTGCTGAGCTCTGTCCTGATTTCACTCTAATTTTTATAGCCCAGCCCTGCAGTTTTACATTTCCAAAAGTTGTTCTGTGACCAGCTCCCAAGCATCTCACACCTGATCAGGAGACTCAAACCAGCTATATTTCCTCCTCAGCAACTTGCAAGCCATTGAAGGGCCATATATTAGCCTTGCTGACAAGATCTACTTTGGGCCACGTTGTTTCTCACCCACCACCTTGCTCTAATAACAGTTACATTTTACAATTTTCAAAAGCTGTCAACATCATCGATCTTCCAGACTGAATGTACTTGTCTTCTATTATGTGTGTTGAATTACTTGTGCCACAATTAAGTCTTTATTTAGCTGAAGGCATCTTACCTTCATGGCAGTGTGTCATTTGCTCCTTAGCAGAGTAGTAATCTAATCAAATAATGGTGTAGGTCTAAAAAATACATATGTACATTTAAAAAAAAAAACAAACCACCAACACTCCAGCAGTGTCTTCTAAGATGGACACACTCCACGTGGTAAACTATCACTCTGGTAGGATAATTGGTTTGGTTTGGTCAAAACTGCATGCTCTTACAGAACTGAGCATCTGGCAGTACTCACAGCTCAGCATTAAAAGAGAAGATTGTCAGATCTGTCATGAAAACTGAAAAAGGAGAGACTGGACTATACTGAGCAAAAATGAAGGGATGTCCTCGAAATCCAAAGACTGTGTGCCTTATTTATCCTGGTGCTACACATTTCGTCTCTAGTGCATGTTCTCTACGATCTCTTTTGATATCTTCTATTAAAGAGAAGGAAAGCTGCTAGAAGAGACATCCCACAGAAGTCCTATCCATTTCCTCCTGCCTCTTTAGAAAGGCCACCATGACCTGAGCACTGTTACATCATGCAGGCAATGAAAAATGACATAATGCTACCTGCACCATTAATTGGAAAACGCATATCGTTTTATTGCTAGCTAGTAAAATGACTCTTGAGGTCTGCAGCTGACGCACTCCAAGTTTGCAATAGGAAAGGAGACAGAGCCCATGGCAATTCACTGCCGTGACAGCCTCATCTCACAGCCTTAGCGCTTCTGAGCACCGGGTCCTGCCTGGGCTGCAGCATCTCTTCCAGAAAAACACTCCACCTTGGTGGAAATCCTGGAAACACGCAGCTCGCCACTGCCCTGGTGGTTATTTATCATGTCTCCCAGACTCTCTGCACCTGGATCCTTTGTGGTGATACTCGAACACTGCTGACATTTAAGATCCCTGTCTCACTTGACAGACATTTGTTAAAGATGCTATGTTTTGATTTGCAGAATAAAAACAAATTTGGTCTAGAATCCTGCCATCTGGTGACTCCAAATAATTCTTGCATATGGTTACAAAGGCTTGCATCTTTTACTTTGTTTTGCTGTATAACTTATCTGCTTGTCACTTATCTGCCCCTTCCACAGCCCTTTACTCTGTGTATTACAAAGCTCTTGCAATAAAAAAAGAGTCCCTTTCAGCTGAACTTTTGTCTCTGTTTTACAAGCAAAAATATGATGACGCAGAAGGGTGAGAGACTTGGCCAAAATCACTTAGCATGCCAGAAAAAAATTGACACAATCCAGCTCTCTGAATCTTCTGCATCCACCTTGAAACAACACTACCACCAGCCCACTAACAGGCTTTTTTTTTTTTTTTTTTTTAATACGGTAAACTCCTACTCTGTTACAAAACAGAGGGAGAAAAAGTCAGCCAGTGTCTTCATGACATTACACAGAAGATGCATCATCGTCTTGACACACGGAGTTTTGTGCCCCATTGCTGTGTGCAGTGCAATAGACATGGGTTAGGAAAGAGCTGGCACGAGCCCTGTCCCAGCCTCCCTCCACTTCTCGGGGAGTTCACAGTTGGCAGCTGAGCGAGATGTTTTTAACTAAGACCAAGACACCATAAACCATATAAACCGTGATGACCCTTCAAAGTCCTGGTGAAAAATTTAATCTCAGAGGTGAATAACAAGAGGGGGGTCAAAACACAGCAGATTATTTTCAGAGGAAAAGGATGTCAGCAACCTTTGTTCATCACAAGCTTGCCGTCGGCTATCCAGCTTCACTGCCTTCCCTGCAGGATTGTGGTTACAAGGGCAATCCATTGCCACGTCAGTGAACTTCGCAAGAGCACAGCACATTTCACAAGCATCGATACGATTGCCTTATGTCCTCAGCAGAAGGAAAAAGCTCCTTCTTGGAAAGCACGAGCAAGCCAGCCCCATTTTCCACATGGCGTGCCATTTGGGATGTGCCTTTGCTGCAGATACCAGGCCACCACCTGCCTCCCTCTTGTGAGGGGCATGGACTACAACAGCCCCAGCTTACAAACACCGTAACTAAGGGGATACCCAGGGAAAACTCCAGCTCAAGCCTGCCCTGTTCCCTAGCACAGCCTCAGACATGCAGCCTGGACATCTTTATGTGCCTCTCTTGCAAGGCGGGAAGACAGAAGTTCCTCCTTGAATGGACTTTGACATTCCCTGCTTTTAAAAGAAAAATGAGATTTCCATGCACCCAGAACCTGACTTGCTGATAAAACAGCCAACACAACAGCAAAGCTGACGCTGTGGCTGGAGCAGACGCAGCCTGCCCAAGCACCTCGCCTGCACTGCCGCGGTGGGAGCGCGTCCCAAACCCAGGTCTGCCAGGTGAGACCTTGCTCCAAGCCACCCTTTGCTTTCTCCGGCCTCTCCAGATGGAGAGAATCTGCCTGTTGTCCAGGCCCAGCTGAAAACAGCATACCTCCTGATTTCAGCCCTGGAAACAAAAGGAAAATCCAGCCCAGAGGCTGAGCCAGAATCATTGAGTGACGCAAACAAGATTTGATTAAGATTCAGATCATGTAATTGGCGCAGCACATGCTCTTCTGCAGCTAGAACAAGGGCCAGCTCTACAGCTAGCAGTTCTTCCCATTGTCTTCTGGGCAACTAAGCTAGTGACACCTACTGAAGATATATGCCATGATTTACTTTTTTTTTTATTTACAAAGTCCAGCATGTGCCACAATGACGTGAGCAGCAGGGCACAGGATGCTCTGTGCAAAAGAGATGTCAGGCAGTCTCAGGCCTTTCCCCAAACAGGGGAAAACACCATCCTAGAGAGTGACAGCCACTTTCAAAGCAACCCAAACCACTCCCTGCCTCTTCCCTCATCTGTCCAGTGAGTGGGAAGGAAGGAAGGAGGAGAGAGTTCCCCCTTGCCATGGGACGTGAAGTTGCGTGCTCTTCTTTCCTTCCCCTCTCCCCCTTCTCAGAAGGGTCTTAGAGTGTGAACTGCCCCCAGAGGTACAAACATACGCTGAGGGTGTCCAGCATGGAAACTACTGTTATTAGCAAAGAGGTGGTTAAACAACAAAACCATCTCTTGGAAGCCTCCTTTCATGCTCAGCTCAATTTGCTAATATTTTCATTGCTAGTCAAGGGCTTGTGCAAACAGAGACTGCCACTGATGGAGGAGCAGGGAAATCAAGCTGAACTGCACTTTCTGCTGCTGTCACTAAGAGCCAAAAAACAAAAATAGAGTAAAAATAACAGACTGGCCTCAACGTACTATCCTTGAGATCCTCAGCTGAAAAAAAGTATTGTTACCATCGTCATTATTACCTTCCTGTTATTTCCTTACAGAGCTGAAGCACACGGCACCCAGATGCCACCAGCTCCCCTGAGGTCAGTGCCCCAAACCCTGAAGCCCCAACCGAGCTCTGCCCCAGGTCCTTCCCAGCCCCTCCTTGCCTTCCAGACACTGCTTGGATCCAGCCCCAGCACTGCAGAGGAGAATAGCAGACAGCACTCTGCATCTAAAACATGTCCACGAAAAGGCAAAGAGGTTGTATGCTCAAACACCCACACTTCCCCAGGCTGCCCAGCATGGACCACCCATATGTTGAGACAAGGCTGGAGAACGAGTGGGAAGCCTGAGCTCCAATAGACAGATACATGTTCAACCATCCTGAAGGATGGAAAGTCTGTGACTCTGAGGTTATGGTCGCAGTCCCATACTGGGTGTAGCTCTGAAAGCAAAACAATGTTCCCTAAAGTAAGCGTGATTAGGCTTTCTCTGTAAATGTTATTTATGGAGGGCAGGGTCATGTGAGTGAAAAGCTGGGGAGAATTTCTATTCTGCCTGAGCAACTTGCAAACCATAGATTAGGTGACGAAGTTTAGTGACTGGGAATCCTGCCCAGACTCAGTCTTAGTGAAAGAATTAACAGACTGATTTAACGGATCAATCTTTTCACTCCAGTACTCGACACAACGGCAGATACACGAAGTTTGGGGGTGGCTATGTACATCTCACAGAGATTTTCTACAGATTTGCGTCTGACTTGCGCACCCTCACGTGAAAGTGAGCTACCTCCCCCTGCCTACAGCAACCTGGCAGAATATCCTAACAGAGTAATCCAATATCTGAAAAATAATTGATCCTGCTTCCTAAATCTCTACCATTTTCTCAACTCCAAGAAGTATATTTTTGCAATTATCACACTGCTGTGTTGAGCAGCTAAACAAGGACGCAAGTTCAGTTTTGTCTCACTTCACTGCTTAATAGCTGTAGCAATTTCTATATATATATATTACAGTGTTCCCAAATGGTTTCTCCTGAGGGGGCAGGCAATAGCTGGTACATACTCTTTGCTTGAGATGGATTTTATTTATTTATTTATTTATTTATTACTATTTGCAGAAACAAATAATACAGAACAAACAAAAAAATGAAATAGTGAAAATAGGGAAAAATAGCAGTCATTCGGAGGGGGTGAAAGCCAGCCTCTGATCCAACATGGCCTGCCATTTGATACCCAAAATGGTCACCTCTGAGTGCTCCGAGACCTCTCAGCACAGCTCTGACACCCCGGTGCACCCGGTGATAAGCCAAAACCCCTGTGAGTCTGTGGGAACGGGTCTACCAACACGACTGGCTTTGGCTCAGCTTTTTATCATGCATATAAATGACTGGAAATTTTTTGGGGAAAAAAATAAATTCACACAAAAGAAAGGGTGAAAAAGGCATGAGGAGGAGGAATGTTTCTTACATGAACATTTCTGGAGGAACAAAAAAAATAAAAATCCTTTCTCCTGCAGCTCCCACCAAAGCCGGGGCAGCGGGAGCTGGTTTAGGGAAGCCTTTCCTCGGGGCGGCAATAAAGCATGTTTGTTCACTTGTAACTGAACATGTTCCTAAATATGTCCATTAATTAGGGACAAAATTCTTAAAGCAGTTTGGATCCTACATTTGCCTGGGGTGTTGTGCAGAGGGGGAGTGAAAATTTCAGTAAAGTCCATGTGCAGCTGAACTCCATCTTACAGTGACTTCTTATCATGGGGAAACCTGGGAGAAAAGCCGAACAGCAGCTGGGATAAAGTGCCTCTGATCCCCTCTGGGAGCAGCAGAGCACACAGAGACCACGGCTGTGACCTGCTGCAGCCAGCTCCCACCCACGTCTGGTGGGGAAGCCAACGCTGGTATCACCTATGTCACTTTGGAGACTTGAGGAGTTACGTACCAATTTGTGGTAATAAATTTACTGCCGCTGGGTGCCCGTACCTCTGACACCAACTCTGTGGTCACCATAACATAAAATACAGGATACAAAAAGCCAGGCACCAAAGTTGTCATTTAGGGACCACAGTTTACCAGCAGCAAACCCCCTAAACTTACTTTGAGAGCCGTGGAGGTGGCCATCAGGTGCTACCTGGCCTCTGCGTTGAGCACCTTTCTCACGGTGCTCTACCCTGGGCTCCGGGGAAGCTGGGACCCCCTGACCCCAGCTCCCACGGCATCACTGGAGCTGCCCCAGGCTCCCAGGGCATCTCACTGATCCATCCACCAAAAAATTCTGATTTTTAAAATGAGTCCTGTGGTGTTGTGCTTAATGCAGGAGTGATATCCGGCGACAGACCGCCAGAGAAAAGCTGTGGGGGTGAAGGGAAATTACAGCCCTTCATTTACACAATTTTCTTGCATTTGATTAGCACGGGGGTAGGCGAGAGCAAAGATGAACGCGCTTTCTCTCCCCCACACACCCGACCATCCCTGGCCCGTTATGAACCGCATCCTCGCAAGCGACCCTTAAGCAAAACTGTGTTCCCATGGTTACGCCAAGGATTTTCTGCCGAGGGCTGCACGTGACGCGAGCGGCGAGGGTGACTCGGCTGATGTGTTAAACACGAAGCAGAGTCCCCTTCCAGACCAAAGGGTGCACGAGCTGCGTGCTAGCAGCCTGCACCCCGGGCAGCTCACCCCTCCGGTGCGCTCGGGGCCGTGAATCGCGACCGGGCAGGGCTCGTGTATTTTGAGCGACCATTTCCACGGTGTGGACAAGGGCGTATCTTGCCCCCACCACCGCAGGCTGTACCTGTGGGTTGCTCTCACTGCAGCACCAAGCACCCTCTGTTCAATCCTTCCAGGGTGCTGCATCCCAATTTTATACTGACACGTAGCATGAGAATGAAAAAATATATATATATATATATTTCCCTCAAAAATAAAACCACCCCCAAAAAAGCAGCCAGAGCCGACGCTGTGGGTTACGGTACGCGCCAAGCACCTCAGTGGCCTAGCAAATTCAGTAAGGCGAGAAATGCAAGCGGGGCAGGCATCTTGCCAAACGACAGAGAGATACTGCCTGTTGTGAAAGACGAGCAGGTATCCAAGTCGAGCCGTGAGCAGGATATCGCTGGTTTATATCACAGCTGCTGGAGGGCAGGAGGGATTTCCCGTCCCAGGTACGGCGGGGGGCACGCAACGCTGCCCGCGGAACAGCACCCAGGGAGACAGCAACGCAGCCCCCGCGACTCCCTGCTCCTCGAGCCAGGATGTGTCCCCATGCAATGCGTTCTGCATGCTGAACTACTTAAGAAATTATTATTTCCCTATAAAAGAAGTGGGAATAACATGTTTATATATAAATAATCTGGAGTTTTGCTTTTCCTGGGTATCTTTGGCAAAAATAATAGTAATCATCAGAAACAGAGCTGGAAAGAAATTCAGGGAATTACTTAGTCCCTCCTTCTGCCCAAAGCAGACCCAACCCTACCTACATTCTTCTCGTCAAATGTCCCCACATGTTTTTAAGGGCCTCCAGTGGTGGATATGCATGACGGTCCACAGAAAATCTATTCCATTCTTTTTTTTAAATTAAAGTTCATCATTTTTGAAAGGCTTTTGTCTCACATTGGTCACCAAACCACAGTTACAGACAGAAGAAGCCCCTCTACTCCTGGAACATCAAAACCTTCTCCAGCGTAACTGGTGGTAGGCAGCGTGGGAAACAGCTCGTATTCACTGCACACTAAGTCTCATTTCTCAGCCTTCACTCTTCCTGACAGAAACGATACTGAGAGCCTGCTCTGGGGATGATAATTAGTTTGTTGATTAATCATCGATGCTCAGTGATACAGTGTCATTCCTCGTGCTTTTGGGTCTGGAGAGAGGTGTTCCCCTTGGCAGAAGGAATCTCAGGATGGTGCTGGATCAACCAGCACCCGGAGCAAGGCTCCAGAGACAGGCAGGTCTGCAGGAACAGCCTCAGCCCGTCACCCGCCCGAGCTGGATCTCACCAAACCAGGGCAGAACCCCCAGCCAGCTGCTCTGCACGGTGAGCACGCAGCCCTCCCCCGGCTCTGCCCCTCGCGCCACCGAAGCGTTTTTTACATTTCCAGGGCAATTTTTGCTGGTTTCCAGCCCCTTGCAAACACCGTCTCTGTTAATACAAGTTGTGGATTTATTTCATTTTCTCCAGGAGCTCCCAGACCATCAAGAGCAAGTTTAAGGTGCTAATTAAATGGAATGTGTAAAGACACTTTACAGCCCAACAGACAACAATTTGGGCTGTTGGCAATGGCTGGCGGCAGGTTACAGCTGCGAGCAGGGAAGGCTCCGATTGCCCACGGCTGGCCTCCCGCTAACCAATATTCCTGGTTTCAGATATATTCTTCCACTCCCTGGATTTCAATAATTATTTGACTACACCTCACTGACAGCACATATTCAATTTAAAGGCTTTACTTGTCAGCTTATACATGCTTATCTGCAAAAATAATTCATGTTTATGGTTTTCAGCTCCTCAGTCTCCCAGATATCTTTAAGTCCAACTTTATTTTGCCATCATCTTAATTCAACAGCTGCAGAGGAAGATGCAGCAGGTTCCAGGTTAACTACTTGATGGGTTTTAGGCAAACATCGTAATGCATTCACGGTCAACCATAAACCCATCTGAAGCAACAGCAAGCGCACCAGGTCAGAGTCTCTGTGTGACGACAGCCTGTCTGCAGCAAAATCCAACTGAAAACACTTATCAGAAAAATCCCAGAAAATCCCCCCAAAGTGCCCCTGTACTGCCCTGGTCTGTGCACCTTGTATGCTGATACAAAAAATTTCATTTAAAATAATTTTTTGTTCATGAATTCTCACATAATAGTGAGTAACAGTTTTCCTGATAGCTGGAGGGCTTCTGTTTTCTGTGAGCTTGTGTTAAAAGTTGAGCTGATTGATCGGACGGAATAAGATGTCTTCTGGGTATGAACTGTCCAAAAGCAGCATCAGATTTTCCAAGCTGACTTACCATCAGTCTGAATATTTTTCATGACATTGGAACTGTTCACAAGGTATCTGATGCTGGAAGCGTGGACCTCGTTCGTTAATTTGGATATAAAGATATATAGATGGTGGTGTCTTATTTTGGCCACTCTTACTGAAAAGGTTTCCAGTGTGCGTATTTATAGTTAAAATTTCAAAACGTCTTTTTACACACACATTCTTTTCCACTAAGCTCTAATTCTCTGCTTATCCAAAAGTCTTTGCAAACAAACTGATCTGTTACAATCTCCTCAGAACAAAATACAAGATGGGTGCAAACACCAGCAAAGCCAAATCAGGGTTTTATTTACTTATTTACAGATAACTTGTTGAGGGATTTTCCCTGCTTCAGTTAACAGCTGCTTTGCTTTTTCTGTGGCAAACTCATCAATCCGCCTCAGTTTCTGTTTGGTGGAATAGCAAACCCAGCAGCGAAATGGGGGATAACGTCAAGCGAATGCATTAATGTGGCACACACTGTTTGCTGCCTAAAGCTACACAGTCCAGGCTGTATTTCCAATCAACATTCAGTTTTAGCTCAGTTTGGAAGTATGAACAGCTACACTGCTCTACTACAATTAAATGATAAATGTTGAAATATTTTCCATCAGTGTCCAGACCCAGCACCTTTTTATCCTTATAATCCCTCACCACATCATCATACTCCTGCGATCACCAGCCTCCCACACGGGACAGAACAGGTTAATTTTTCCAAGGCTGAATCATCTCAGAATTCATCTATAATAGCCCATGCAGAATAAAAAGCTAGAGATGCATTTAAATACCCCCAAAGTAATTTGGTTAGTCAATGAACCACAGTATCTTCTCCCCACTCACTGGTTCACTTGGCATCCATCACTTTTATTTTGTATCAGATACTCATTGTCTGGAGCGATAACAGATACGAGATCCAAAGAAAGGAGCATCCCATTGAATTGCTGGCACACAGCATAACACTGTCATTATGCAGCATTGTGGTGCAAGCCAAAATACCCATTTTTAATGTGTTCTCTGCAAAGAAACGATGATACCCACAACTCTGCTACATAATCTCACCAAGTTATTAAAACCAGTAACACTCTTGATTTGGCTTCATCCTGAGTAAGCTAACTTGGGTTGGTCTTAGTTTTAAACACTTAATTCCACAGATACAGATGATGCTGATGCTCTTTTTTTTTTCTCCTTTTCTTGCACAATAATAGTTTTAAAGTTGAAATCAAGTTTTCAGAGTTTCACAGCACAGAAGCTGTGAGCACAGTGCTTAGCCCCAAAAATGCATACTGTAAAGCTGACAGTTTAAGAGGAGGTGAAAATTGGGTAAATTACTAGGAAAGAGGGCACAAATGCAACAGAACACTTTTTCACTTGCAGCTGTGGGCACCAAATGTACCCGGGGAACTCTGTTTCCTTTACTGTCCTGGCCATAGCTCTTTTCTACAGCTGAATTACGTTTGCTGAATTACATTTCCTTCCCATCACCTTCCAGCAGCTGCCTCGCTCCTTTCTGCTCATCCTCAGCCCGAGCCTGTTCTCTGGAGATGAGGTGTTTAGTGCACAGACCAGCAAAAACGTAGCGCAGCATAATGGTTACATATCTACAAATATTTCTACTGTATTTTTCTTAGCAAAAACTCGCAGCCTGCCTGACACTCGCTTACTCCCAGGTACAGTGACCCTATCCCAACACCGTGTCCCTCCTGGCACGGGCCATCCAGGGACCCCCACTGGGGGGAAGCCTGACGTGAATTGTCTTCCACTGTACGCTCCAAGAACACAGATGCTCAGAGGAATTTGGAACAATCCCAGCTCTCAGAAATAGCAATCCAAAGCTTTGTTTGAAGGGAATTACCTGTCTCTGAACAAAGGCTGAAGCCACAGAAGTTACAGCTTGCTTAAAGATTTTCTGGGTGGGGGGAGTTAAGTCCAGCATTACTATGCCAAGCCTATTGCCAAGGGCTTAACACCTGCTCATAGGTAGCTCCAAAGAGTTAAAGGTGCTGTGCAGAGTCATGGGCCCTGCACCTAATTATACATGTAGGATTTCTCCTTTGTTCAGGTGTTTCTGTAACCTACAACTGCCTGACCAATTCAGGGCTGACCAAAAATTAAAGCATGTTGTTCAAGGAGAATTCAAATGGTGCTTCTGGAGTAAAACGCAGGGAGGCCGTGGCAGATCCCCGGACAAACCACCCTGGGCAGGGCAGGGCCAGAGGCTGCAACAGCAAATTGTTTTTCAGGGGTCGCAGCACAGTGGGGAGGGACACCGAGGCAAAAACGGTCCTCGTGGTGGAAGCCCTGCGGTGTGCATGGAAAGTGACTGAACACCATTTGCTTCTCTTTCAGGTCCCCTAACGCTTTCAGGTGAAAGGGAAAAACCCAGAAGAATCGCAGCTTATTTCTCCACCCTGAGGAGAACATAAGAAAACCTGAAATGACTTAGCAAAAAAAACGCTCATGCAGATGGTCAGTGGGGGCTGCCCTGCGATCCTGCGGCAACCTGACATCTCAGCAGGAACGCTGAGCACTAATCCTGTTCTGCAAACCTCTGAGCACCAAAACCAGCCAGTGCTCCAGTCCAGTATATACATATCTCAAAGCTGAGGTTCAGGGCTTTGGCTTTCATTCAGACACATCCGAACTGTTTTCGTTTGCTGAGTCCTAGCTTGCCCAACAGGTAAAGTTTAAAGGTTAAGTGAAACAGCAACAAAATCAAAGCCAAGGAGGATTTTCATTGATTTTTGAACAGGGTAAGGGAGTACTGATTTGCACCAGCTCTCCGGAAAGGGAATAATTGTAAATAAACAGCCTCCACACCTTCCTCACACACACACAGACAAACACACTCTAAGCTGCTATCTCGTTTCATTCAGCTCCAACAGCTCCCAGTATTAAAGATAATTAACCCTTTTTTATTAGTAGTTCCAAATGTATGGCACACTTGCATTTTGCTCTTACATCCTCATATCCCGAGGCTTCTAATTCAGGCCAATGAACCACGCAGGAAGGGAGAGCTATCATTACAGCATTATACTCGGGCAGCCCATCGCACGGGGACACGTGAGCTAAACCGGGGACCAACGCTGCCCCTTCAACGTGCGCAGAAGCAGCACCAACACAGTGTCCTCCCGCAGACAGCAGCCGACCAACCTCCGACAGATTCAGGCACCATCATATTTATCCAACTGTTAATCCAACGTTCATTTGAACCCTAAAATCCCTGCTCCCAACAATCGACATTGCCCGTTTAGGTTACTTTAACCCAAAATAAGCCCTATGGCAATGATCAGTTCTGGGGAATAACACAAGCATAACTGCCTTCCACCTAAGCTCAGCAGAGTCTGTATCTCTGAATTTGATCTCTTTCTTCATCACGCATATTGTTCAGAGAGCTGGGAACAGACAGTCAATGCAGATTTAGGAAGTATCAGGAGGGTTTAAAGGTATAAAAGTCTAATATAGAGTCAGAGATTTTCCATACAGAACTACTATTCAGGCTTCCAAAGGAAGATATAATCTGCATGTACACACATACATATACACATAGATATCTATATGCATATATACACATATACCGTGGGCAGGGTACCTGCACAGCAAAAATAAGTTCTTACAGCAGCCTTGGGGAAGGCTCCAGCTTTGCAGAGCTGGCAGCTGGGTCTGGGCTCACGGCAGCTCCGCTGGCTGCGGCACTGGCATGAGAGAGGGCTGCATCAAGCTCCCGCAGCCGCCTCCTCTGCCCTCGAGAGAGCAGAGACCAGCTGCAAACCTCTGGAAAACTCTCCTAACAGCACTCTGGGTGCACCCTGGGCCAGCTTCTCCCTGGCCATCCAAGCCGGTGCTCCTGTACAGAGCCTGACCCAGACACAGCAGCATCGGGCACCAAGCTGCAAATTTCCCTGCACTGCACAGCTGTCCTCTCTGCAGCAGAGAA
This sequence comes from Aramus guarauna, assembly GCA_013400195.1. Classification (NCBI taxonomy): domain Eukaryota; kingdom Metazoa; phylum Chordata; class Aves; order Gruiformes; family Aramidae; genus Aramus; species Aramus guarauna. Next base: position 1,220,606 of record VXBL01006287.1, on the reverse strand, counting down.
TTTCAGCTTATTTCTCTTGTGGGTGTTTTTTCCACTTCTGCAGTCGCAGCAAGGACGCTGGCTTGGCCACAGTGCTGCGGTGCATGCGTGAGCACAGCCGGGAGCCGTGACAGGGCTGGGGACCAGAAAGTGCTGAGCCAGGCTTTCCCCCCCCCAAGCTGCTGCATGCCGCTGGGACCAGCCCCTCTGCAGGGCAAGGGAAATGCTCAGCTGCTGTTACGAAACAGCGTCCGAAAATGGGTTTGTTCCACAGTGAAATGATGACAGCCTTGACCTGCTTTGCAGGCATCCCGGCTCTCTGCCAGGCTGGTGAATCAAGTGATGCTGAACTGCCAAATCCATGAAACATCAAAGCAAATGAAGCTGTTCCCATGGGACTCGTTTTGCTCTCTGGCCACAGAAATGTTGCATCAGAGCTTCCCTTTGAAGAGCCAGGCAGCGATGTGCAGCGGGATCCCCAGCATCTCCTCAGCAGGGCCGGACAGCTCAGCCAAACAGGGCTTTATCTTCTCTGTGGTACAAACCAACATGTCTCAAAATGATTGTGACAAATCCCTTGCAAACAGAATAGGAATGAATAAAAGGAGAAGTAAAAATAGCTAAGAAAAGGAAAAAGGTAGTAAAAGAATTAGGGCCATTTGCGAATGGTTTGTATTTCCAAAATAATTCCTTACTGGTTGCCAGCTGTCTGAGCCCTGAAACTTGGCATAACTACAACAGGCACTGAATTTGATACAGACATTTGGTTCCCTGTATTAATCACGTAGAGTAGAAATGGAATACATCACTTATGTGTTTGTCTCATCAGCTAAGGCTTTATCCCCATTAGACTTAATGGAAACCTTCCCTTGGCTTCCTTGTGGCCAAGATTTCAGCTCCAGAGCACACATCCAAGGAGAGGGATACCACTGGGGGGGGGGAACCTGCACCTGTATCCCACCACCCAGCAGAGAAATTCAGACACTGCAGGCTTAATTCTTGCATAGTCGTGACTAAAGTGAGTTGCTCTTTTATCCTTTGCAGAGGACAGAAACCCCAGAATACCAAAGGAAAAGAACATCGGAATCAATGGGCTGCTTGTGCCGGAGGGGAGAGCAGGGCCAGGGAGCTGAGGGACGACTGGTGCACCCTGGGCAGTGAGGACAACCCATAACGGGGCAGCATTTGCTGGACTGGATTATATCAAATGAAGCAAAACGGTCCCACGTGACCTTAAAAGACATTAAAAGGTCAATGCACATCTTTGTGGTACAGCGAGAAAAGGCTTTGAAGTACCACCACCCTTGCCCATGGTGCAAAAGCCAGGAGGGGAAGAAGAGGTGATTCATTGCAGTATCTCTCCTTTCTCCTTCAAACACCAAACACCCACACAATTACTCTAAAACCATAACACATCAGGGGGTTAGTATTATAATATGTGCCTTATGCCAGTATTGTTCTAGAAATGTCTTCTTTCTTTCTTTCAGCTACTCCCACAGGGCAGTAAGCACAATACATGTGCATGCATCTGCTGTGCCACAGACATCACAAAATGAGTCAGGTCCTCAGCTGGTATTATTCAGCTTGGCTGTCCTGATGGTTTTAATTCTTTTTTTTTTTTCTTTTTTTTTTTTTTTTAATTTCTGTGCCTCCTTCCAAACATTCTCCCTTCTCACATTCTGTATGCAACAATAGCAGCATAATACGTAATTGTATCATAAGCATCTCTGCAGTCCCTTGCAAAAGAAAAATAGATGTGTAGACATTGCTTACAAAGCGGCTGTGTCTGGGTGGCATTTTGCTTAACAATTCCTGACATCAGATTCCAAATCCTACCTTCACTTTTCTATATGTAAAGAATTTCTCCTTCAATTCTCGTTATCTAATATACTAATTCTGAAAATATGCTTTTGAATATCTTTATGTTGGGAGTGGATTCTCAGGTTACTCATGGCTGATGCCTGAATGCAAGTCCCTTCCTCTGCACTGACAAGTCTCCACATCACATCATTCCCCCTGCATAACTCATCATTTTGTCCCATTAGTGTTCCTAGAGTTCACTTGATGCTGGATAGAAACCCTCTTCTGATTTCCAGAAATGTATAAGCTTTTTCTAGAACTATTAATTCCACATATAAGAGAGGGTATTTTGGTTAAAGTTTGTCATCATTCTGGGGAGAAAAAGCAGTTATATTTTACCCTCTGCTTATTTAAAAGGTCCACAGATGATCTAAGTGGTGGAGTTGGTTTCGCACTGCATTTCCATACCTGGTGGTAGACATCCTCTCCTTTTTCTGACTTGGAGAACTGCATCGCATGTGGCTATGCTGCTGCAAAGCCCTCATGTGATTTCCAAGTCTGTGTCAATCATACTGAATAAAACCATTTGATTCTTGCAAAATATTATGTTTTGTTCCATTTTGTTCCATCCCAACACAAGAATTATCATACCAAGTCAGACCAAAGGTTCTTCTAGCTCAAACCCAGTGCCTTACTGCAGTCCAGGAGAGAACAAAAGGACAGGGAAAGCTTGTTTGCCTCAGTAGATCGTCCTCCCTTCCAAACACCTGCAATGCAAGGACTTTCTAGAGGTTGTATGTGAAGTGTTAGCATCAAAAAAGCCCTGTACAAGAAGTGCCACGTTTCAACTGCATGGAAAGCATCGATTGCACTTGGTGCTCTCCAGTCCCTGCATTAGGGGACATTATTTGCCGCCCACCTTCTTCATACTGCTCCACAGCTTCCCCACTACCCGGGTAACAGAGGAGTGCCAGAAGAGTATCGATAAGAGATAGTCTTATGACAAAGTTGCCATAAAGCTTTATGACAAAGTCTTATGACAGAGTGTCGCATGACAAAGTTATGGTAACAACTTTCAGTGTGGCCATTTGTCACCCTCTAGAGGTGGCCAGGCAATGAAAGGATTGATGCAGCCCAGCTGTCTGACTGCTCCCTACAACTCTCGCCGCTGAGAGGGGGCCTTGCAGCTCCCAAGGGCAGAACCTGCTCATTTACAGCCAAGGATGCCAGATTTGGTCTCCTGGTCCTTCCACCAACGTCATCGCAGGGCATCACACACAAAGATCTGCCTTCCAGACTCCACACAACAAATACCTGAGAGACTCGAAATATGCTGTTCCTGAAACTCCCGTGAAACACATCTGCTCTTACAACTACTCGTTCATTTAAAGGGTTATCTGCAAACAAATGCCATAGTGCATACTCTCCTTTTACCCCCACAACTCCTGAACTCCCACAGTAATCATAAAATCACATGGGGGTTAATCTGGAATGACAGATTCAAACAAATACTGGATATAGGGGGGGGAAAAAAAGCCAAGTTATGAACTTCTTCCTATGTACCAATGTACCAGCAGCGTGACAAACAGAAAGAGCTGAAAAGCTATCTACATGGCTCATCTTACATGTAACTATAAAACCAGACCAAACTCTGCAGGAGAAGGAGGAAACAAAATACATTATTACCCATTTCTTACTTGTACTGTGGTGGTTTCTGAAAGCACTCTACTCTGCTAGGAGCTCTACGAACACAGAAGGAAAAGACATTGCCAAGCCAAAGACTGTGGTACTGCTTGCCTCGGGTGAGCACAGCCCTCCTGCCTACCATGCGACTACCTCTATTTGCATCATCCAAATATATTTCTCCTGTCACTTGCACTTAATATAAAGGAAGAACCTAGCCAAAACCAGAGATGTTCCCATTCTTTGACATCTTTTAGTTCTAATGCAACAAACCTCTGCCTCCAGGGAAACCACCAGGCGAAGTGGACAGACTCAGCAGAGCCCCTGGCTTCTGCCCCCACAGGCCAATCCTGGTGCCAATGTGGGAAGTGGTGTTGGTCCACGGCCTGGATCTGCAAAGCCTACATCACCAGAATCCAATTTACCAAGGAGCAAAGCTCCCACAAAACCTTTTTCTCTGTCAGTACCTGTGTTATGGAATGAAATGCTTTCCATAATAATGCTTACAACCTCTGTAAGAAGTGCCACCGTGAGCAGGGACACGTTTCCTCCTTGCCTGTGACCATATAGAGCTGTGTGGGGGAAAGAAGCCAGAAGCTGGGTGACAGCAGAGTCATTCTCTTTGCACCACTTGGCTTTGCCTTGCAGAAACCCCTCGTGTGCGGGAGGAATACTGAAAAGCAACTTAGGAAAGAGGCGTGAGGAAGCAGTGCTGGTGCTACCAGAGCAGTTTGCATAAGGTGACCATTGCATTATGCAAGCTGAGCTGAAATACTGGTCAGAGGCCAACCTGTGTGTCTCCTTGTCTTTCCTGATGTTGCATCACAAGCTTTATTCTGCTAGAGAAGACAGCCATGCAAACAGTAGGGCAGCCTTTGGAGTTGAGCAGAATTGCCTAACTCCAGTTATCTCACACATATCGGTGCCTGTGTACACAAGAGGGGAGTCTGGTCCTGCGGTTTTAAAAAAAGTAATCAACATCTGCTTCTGAAAAGATTATTGCTTCATTCTCATTATTCTGAGAGATCAGGTAAAAAACTCATCAGAAACCAGGTTAACGTGTTCTCTGCAAAACCTGCAATTTCTGCAACAGAAGAAATGTAACACACGGCTCCAGATCTCGCTTTCTTTGGGTCACTTAGTGCTAATAGTAGCTTTGTTAAATTCAGTAGCACGTTTCCACCAGTGAAGAACCTGGACCATTACTCCCATTTAAAGGGTCAGTAAAAGAAACATGTGTTCCCAGTCATGCTCACACCTCTACTCTCCTCTCTTTACCCCATCAAAAGACGTAGAACAAAAAGAAATTCTTAAACTTTCACATCTGAGGTGTGAAGACAAATATTAAGAAGGCACTAAGCATTTTTTTCTAATCTCCAAGTTAGTAAGAGGATAACTCCTGAACACTGGCTGTTTTCCAGTGCGCTTCCACCTGGCCCATTTAAATCTTCAACCCTTCTGAAGTGACAGGATCTGCCTGTGCCTTCTGAAGGGATGTTTCCAAGCGTTGAAGGGCATGTTGGCTCCTCAGCTCCATAGGAATAAGTTTAGTAAGTTTAATCAGTTGCATATACTCCTTCTCCCTATGCATTGTTATTTGGGACTTGTTTGCGATGCCCAGAAACAAGGAACAGGACTTCAGTCCAACTCCTCTGAAGCACTCACCCCACCCAGTCTGTCTGCGCAGAAGCCCATTTTGACATCACAGTTCTTTCAGAGATGCTCTTACAAAAGCTGCATCTCTGCTGTAAACAGCAGACTGGGCTGTACTAAGGAGTTTCCATTATTATGCTGTCTAATGCCTCCTTTAGACCAAGCGTGTCAAACATTTTTGACATCATGTATTTCTCTCATACTGACAACACTTTGGATTTCTTGAATCTTGTCAAACCATTGAATTTGGTTTCAGCAATGAAGTTTGCATGTAGGTACTTCCCCATCCAGACAGCCCTGCCGCTCACCAAGGCTAACTCTCGCTCTTCAACACAGCTTTTCTCCGTTCTGCTTTTTCCTAACAGAGGTAACACGTTTGCACGTATTTTATACTCGCAATACTCAAAACGCCACAATAAGAATCGCAATTAGTAACACGATGCAAAAGTCAGAAAGAGAAGATACCTTAAAAATGGCACCTATCACAGACAGTTGTAGGACATGCACTGTCTAATGAACTGCTGTCCAAGATTTGTTTGGGATGATTAATAAGACATAATGACAGATGATGAAAATCTTAAGAGCAACTCCATTCCTCCTACTAACTCTGTGAGTCTAACAGAGCTGACCTTTTCATAACGCCTAGTAATTTTCATATTACATCCTGAAAACACAGCTAAAATGAGCATGCTGAACTGCAGTATGGGACCACAAGGGACACACTGAGCAGAGGAAAGGTGTTAGCAAAACGTGACAAATTACTTATTTGCAACTTCACAAACCAAGGTTCAAGTCCAATTTGAGATTTTGAGTGATACACGTTTGATGGATTCAGCTTAGCCACATCAGACAGACCGGCCTATAATCCACTTTATAACTGTCACATGTTAGTTGATAATACTTAGGAGAGGATTGGCAGGACAGAATGACACGATAACAGAATTACCGCCATCACCCACCTTATGCGTACCCTTTATTGAACTCAGATCAGAAGTAGTGAGTCAGTGTTCAGGATCTCATCACAACAGTCTGTTCAGAAACCACATCTCTCACACAGTTGCACAAATAACTTTTTTTTTTTTTCCTGACCTGCCCAGCATCTAGAAAAGGTTAAAAATAAAAATTGGGGACGAAAAAGTGTATGATTCACTTTGAGCTTTCTGAAAAAAGGAGAAGGGAGGGCATACATTTCAAAACCCAAAATGTTAACTTCAAATAAAAAAATTAAAACTTATTGTTTGAAAAATATTGAAATAAAACATTTCAGTCATTCTGTCTTTTTTTGTGACAGGTTGCTTGGTGCTTTTCTTTCTTACTGAAATATTAGCTGAGACTTATATTAATTTGCAAAATATATCACTTAAGGCAATTTTTCATTTTTCATCCAAAACGATCTTAAAATTACAACTGTATTTCATGTTCTTTTACTCCACAGACATCCTGTCTTTCCAGGAAGCACCCAGGATTATCAATGTCGAATGTGGACTGGCAACGACAGGCCAAAGATACGTATATCTTTCTGTCAACTTCAGTAGCCCCCAGGTTTATGAGAAGGGAGTCATAGCTCCTTTCCTCTGGGTATGGGCACCTTGCGTTTGCAAATAGCGTTGCCCATGTCCAAAGGGGACAACTCATCCTGCTTGAAAAGGCACGTAGCTGTAGGTAAGTGACGCCATGGTCAAGAGCAATCAGTTGGTCAAGTCTCTTTCCTTCAGCTTTGTGTTGCTGGATCTCTTCCTTCGCATGTCTCTGCTTAAGATCTTTCATGAGCATCATCTCCTTCAGCCTGACCCCCTTTACTCTCCCTAGCCCCACAGCTGGTTTAAATGGGCAGACTGGCTCTGCAAAGGTAACTCTTGGTGGGAATAGAGACAACAAGAAGAAGGATTGTTGGCAAAACACAGAGAGCACATCACAGGGCAGGGGTCTGCAAGGAGCAAAAAGTTTTCTGGAACTAACGTGACGTTCCTGAGTCACAGCGTTAATCACAGCCACACGGCTCGTTTCTTCCCCCATTGCTCTCCTGGACTGTGCCTATTTAGACTGGGAGTTTGTCAAAGGACGGATTGTGTTCTGGCTTTGGCAGATGTACATGCAGAGTGGCCTTAATAAAACAGTGCCACAGCAGTCCACCTCACGTCCTTTGTGCACATCTGTGAAGTGCCAAGAACGCTTTTTGGTGTCATACAAAAATAATAAAGATAGATGTAGTTAATAAATAGGTAAGTACATTTTCAGCCCTCTGAGCTCCTCATTTTCTTTCAGCATAAGCCCATTTTTTACAGCTGACTGCTGTGATCTTCCAAGGGATGTGCTGATGTGGCTTGAACCAAGTTAATTTGCTTCCTTTTTCTTTTTTTTTTTTCAGGATTGCAGATGTCATCAAAAATAAACAGTACAAAGAGGGGGGAGAAAGAATAGGCAAAGCAGAAACTGATTCAGAAACTAATTAAAATAAAGCATAGTTCTCAAAACCTCTTTAAATTATTCAGATGTCACAATCCAAGGAAAAGCTGTTCTTTTCTAAGTGTTCTGCTTTTTTCCCTTCCTCCTCCCTGCCAAAATAACTAGTTTAATTAAATGTTGAAGATATCTCCAAGTGAATTCAGGTTATCACAGACAGTGGTTTTGGAGGCATCCTAGTATCTCCAAGTTATGGCCATTTTGAAGAGCTAAATGCATGTTCTTTGCTAAAAGTGATGAAATTCAGGAACTAAGGGGTAAAGGACCTGGTACAGCTGCCAATAGTCCCTATCCTTGGATAAGGTTCTAACTGGGCACTGTACAATGAAGGGAGCAGCTCCAGCACATTTTGGAGACTTGGGAGTGAATTATGGCTCAAGGATTCACAGTCCCTTTTCTCTCCATTTGCTGTGAGCACCAAGGACAGAGAGGCAACGAGCAGCTTCTCCTGCCGCACCACTCCAGCCTCTCTTTGTCTATTTGGTTACAGCAAAGAGCATCAGATAAAATGTGCAACCCCCACTGCCGTCGCCTCGCAACGAAGGTACCAAGTGGAAAGGGATGCTCGCTCCACTTCAAACCATGACAGTCAAACCATTCTGTTGCCTCATTTGCAACAGGTAACACAAATTCCAAATACAAACTACCAAGTGCTATTTCAGATAGATAAAATCATAGTACATTAGTGAGCTTTTTAGAGTGAATTTTTAATCCAATGGGTGTTTCCACCAAGAAGGCAGCTTTCCAAAGCCTTCTCTTCATTTCACATCTCCCCGGCAGGAAACGTGGCAAACCCGAGTGCAGCAGGACAAGGCCAGCATTTACCCACCACGGCAGGACTGCTCCTCCTGCCAGACCATGGGGATAGCTGAGCTCTGAGCCTTCTCCACCCCAAAGCAGGAACAGGGTCTCCAGTTTTGGTTAGTGAAAAGAGAAAAATTCCTCTAGCCTGACCTTTTCTCCCCATGTGAATTTTTCATGGAAACACCCAAGGAAATAGCTATTTCAGGCTAGTTCTGGGGACATGTGTGCTGGCAACAACATGCTAGCAATGCATTAAAACACTGCAGCCTGTGGACATGAGTAGGCAAATATTGCCTCACCGATAGCTTGCTCTGACTGTGCCTGGGGAGCTGATGGCTGGCTGCACCATGGGACTGCTCTTCTCTCTGCTGCACGCCGTTCAGGTTCCCTTCACAGCTCAGGGCTCTCCAGGACCCTGATGCTCACTGCCTGAGGCCACATCTCTAGGTGCTATCAGGGACAGCATTTATTAAAGCATGTCCCAAGGTGAGATCATGAGGTGGTCCACCTGGGTAAGCCCAGACTCCAGCTTGTGCCTGGCCAGTTCTTCACACGGGGCGGTGGAAAAGCCCATCCACACTGCCCTGATCTACAGCTGAAGCCTCATCCCAGCTGTGGAGCAACACTACTCTTTGCAAAGAGGAGATCAGCCAAAATCAAGGTAGGATTGCTTTCCTGTTCCCTGGGCCTTCTCCTGTCCCAGAGTGCTTTTACATCCCCTGTTCCTATGTACACCACTACAGAGCACTGCTACAACACCTGGGATGCAGGCTGCCGTTAGCATCGTCCTCACACAGGGACAGGAAAAGCCCTCGTTCAGGGCACGCACGGGGGTCCGATCCTCCTTTATTCACCCCCAGCACGGGATGATGATGTAGCAGACTCCAGCTTGGCACAGCGCTGCTGTGGCAGCGGAGTTGGCCACCAAAGAGACTAACTTTTCCTCTTCACCACTTGCTTAAAAAATAAAACAAAAAAAAGGAAAAAAAAAACCAACAAAAAATTAATTCCTTCAACAAAGTCTAGAGGATGAAAATAGCCAATATGATAGCTGTTGTCAGTAAGCATAAGGGAAAAAGATTTTATCCAGATCTAGATCATTAATTCTTGTTTAACCTGCTTAGTATCCCCAGCAGTCGTTACTACTGCTGCTGGTGCACACCTTCCCTCCCCTATAGAAAACACCCGAGCTCAGTAACTTCACTGTGGCATTTCAGTTCCTGCAGCACCAAGACGTAACCACCAGCGTGGGGCTTCCCCCACCCTAGGAACCACTTCTCACATCCATAAATGCTTTTCTTAGTCTGCTCTCTGTGTCACCGATGTGCAGCCTTGCGTAAATCCTCCACCCGTTTTTGCCTCCCAATCCGGCCCCTGCCCATAGACCTTCAGCTCCGCTCGCTCGAGAGCGATTCTCAGAGTAATCGTCTCTCCTGCAGCTGTTAATCTGTCATTAGCATGCCATAAGTCAACCAGATATACCGCACCATTACAAAACCTCAACAGAGTGGAAAAAATCATTTGCTTTACTGTCAACATAAAAACTTTTTATCTTCATTGACAGTTTTATTTAGAAAAATCCCTGCTATATTTTAATTTGGCTCTAATGATAGCTCTCAGAAAGCTGTATCTGTACGTTAAAGTTTAGTGCAATAGCAGCTGCTAATTTTCTTTTTCCACTTTTTGGTTTTGTTTAACAGATATTTCTAAAGAAAGGATGTTTCTGGGGGTTTTTGTTGTTGCAAAAAAGCACATATTTCTGATAACACTGCAAACTGGCTAATTACCAACGGCTGCTAAAACGAGTTTCCTCCATGTTACCATCAGCACTGAAATGAAAAGGGGCATCTTTAAAACTTTATCAGGTAGGACACCTACAATTCACTTCCCAGAGAGCATGTTACACATTTTAGCGCAGTAGCGTCCTGCTTTTGCTCTGTGAGTATTTATCTCTTACTGCAATAACAAAACCCAGGGACTTGGACTGGAGTCAGAACGCAGGGGCTAGTGAAATAGTTTTGTATCTCTAATTTCAGGGAGCAGGCTTGGTGCTGAGAAAGGAGGTAGTGCTAATGAGCTGAGGCTGTTTTCTGCAAAATAAGTGAAAGAAATTGCTCTACCCATACTTCTGAGCTCATTCGGTCTTTTACTGTGGCAGCATTAGCCAGGTTTTCCTGGTCCAAGCCCACAGTTAAGTCACGCGTGGGGAGAGTAACGTGAAACAGCAGCTGAGGTTCTCTAGTGAGCCAAAGCCTACCTGCCTTCCATGAAAGATTTCCTTTGCAAATGACAATGCTTCTACAGAGCTCATAACCCTCCCAACTCTGTGATTTCATGAAATTCATAAAAATCTATAGGCTACATCCTCGCCGGTAGAAGACGGCTCGCACCATGCCAGTACTTTGGTTGTCTCTCTTGGTAGCCGCACCAAACAGCAATAAACACGGTGCCAATACCCTGGGAAAGCTGGCACGGAGACAGGGGCACGGAGACATTCAGCAGTTTTGGGGGTAGTTCCCACTACACTGAGATCCATGTAAGACCCTAAAGCATGCAAAAAAACCCCCACTTCACTCTTCCTTTAAAAGTTAAGCATGGCACAGGATTCTTGGTAACATTTGACAAAAAACCCACCAGAGGCTGACTGTCAAATAAATAACGTTTGTAAAAGATGTTCCGGAGGGACCGTGCTGGCTGTGCCTAGACACGGACAGCAAGAATGGCAGTTGGTTTGAACTTCTGCAGAATCTGGTTTTGTTTGTTTTATTTTAAATTGTGACAATATGAAATCGATCTTCCAAAACACTTTCTTTTTTCTTTCTAAAAGATAAACCCCCACAGCAAGAATATTTGCGCTGAAAAAGAAGTCTCTCAGATGAATAGCTTTGCACATATGAGGATAGAATTGCCTGAAATAGCTTTGTTTTGAAACAATGCACTGTCTCACAGGAATTTGAGACATTCTTTAGGAAGGCAGCAATTGGCATTATATTTCATGCCTTTCAAAGTATCTATTTTCTTAGGAAATGAAGGAAGGGGATGGGGGAGAGATGTTTTTCACCGAACTGACTTCGCAGTTGTAAGGATCTCAAGCAGGAAGATGCATAAGAAAGGACAGAAGAGAAAAGATTGTATCTTATTCACCCCAAATGGCAACAGGAAAAATAAAGGAATGCTCTCTCCAGATGACACACATGAAGAGACACTTTCTTTGAAGAAAGTCTTCTCTTTATTGCTAAAAACCTGTTTCAGTTTGACTGATGAATGCTGGAGAATTGCATAGGTGAATTCAGAAGACCACAGCTGACAAATATCACATCAGGATAGATCATTCTAGCAGCTTAAATATAGTCTTTGTGTCTTCCCAGAATTTTATTTTCTGTTTCAGTCATGCACGTTAAGCCTTTTTTTTTTTTTTGCTAGAGCAAATATAATGCGGTAATGTTTGGATACAAGCCCTATTTACAATGCCTCCAAAATCTGAAGGGTCTGATCTAGTGGTCTGGTTCATATCCATCCGTCTCTAAGGTCCAAGGCACAAACTCCAGTCCCTTTCCCACAGCCCTGCGGATACAGCATTCTGGTCTGGATTCATCTAAGAAATCCCCCGGGACTCAGATTTCAGGTCTGTAGCATCGTGTCACTTTAGTCTCCCGGTGGTTCCATTAATGATGGGAAAGCACCACAAAGGAAAGAAAGAATAAGAACTAGCACGTACACAGAAACTTTCTCTTTCCAAGCTCCAAGTCACACAACTTCACACACACACACACACTCAACCATATGTGTGCACACACAGAGTGTTATTTCACTTTGTGGTTTGTGCCTGTTTGCTACCATATCTTGCCAGAGAGCTGGTTCACACCTCAGCTTCCCCGCTTCAATTTCGGTTGGTAGTTAAATCCATCATTCAAATCATTTTTCATTTGCATATTTCTTCTGAAGAAAGGTCCATGGTGGGCACATTATTACTCACTCTCTATTTCCAGTAAAAATTTTAAGTCACCTCTTTGTCCCTTTTGCAGCCCACACACTGACGCAGCATCTTCTCACACTTCTCTCCCACACAGGCAGCTCATGAAATTACACTCCTAAGCCATACGGGGGATGATGGATGGATGGTATTTATCTATTCTGTGCAGGACTGGCTTACTCAGAGGCTGGTAATGGGTAAGAGAAGTTTTAGCTGGCCCAAGCACCATGCAAGATGCTCTGGCTGCCTACGTATAGATCCTTAATTGCTTAAAGAATTGACTTCACAAAAAATATTTCCATGATTGACAGGTCTACAGGCAGCCTCGGGCAAGAGGTCAAGGAGCAGAGGCAGCTGGAGCCGAACACTACCAATTCATCAATCGGTGATGGAGCTACCCCAGAGGAGCACTGACTGGGGGTGTGTGTGCAAAGCGAGCAGTAAAAGGTTGCTAGAGGATGCAGCTGCTGGGGGAATTGCTGAAAAGGTGGAGCTGAATATGGTATTTGTGCCCGTGTCAGATAATACTACCATGCAAGAGTGAAAAAACAGCTGTAAAAATCTGTTTTTCTACTTTACCCCTCACATCGGTAATTAATTGCAGGAAATCACCCTACTGCAGACACACCAGTAACTCACAACCTGTCTCACTTTCACGTTGGGGCTTTTTTTCCCTCCTTGTTGAGGTGTTGAACACAAGACCAATAAATTTGCCTCAGGAAAAAAAAAATTAGCTTGGAGGAGCTGCTTCATCATCTTCCTTCTGCTTTTCTGTAACAGTCAGTGTGGCAATATCCATTTAGGTTTAGAAAGCATATTGTTACAGGATGTGTGGGAACCACAAATACCATCTGAGGCCGAGTTACAGTAAACCCTATTCTTAGCATCATTAATGGAAGTGCTTCCTTCTCGTCACAAAAGCAAACGAAAGAAGGTCCATTAATTTTTCACTCATGGAGCAGTAAGAAGGTACTTTAAAGAAGGGGGAGGAAGGACTCCGCTCGGGTACACGAGTGACTTCAGCCCTTCGCACGCTGCTGAGCCCAGAGGTTGGAAACCATTTCTGTCTGTGAACGGTCAACACCCAAGCTCTGCTTGTTGCTTTAAGAATACCTTAAATACAAGCTCAATGTGAATCTATAATTAAGTTCATGTTAGCACGATATTAGTTATTAAGGCCAAACGCTGTAATAAACAGCTAATCATTACTTCTGCTATTCCTGGCCACTGTCTGCATTACAGCAGAATAAATCACAAGAAACACATTTGCTACTACTTTGAATGTGACAAGACATAAGACAGTAAATATTTCACTTGGTCTTAACGTTTACACTCCCTGGACTTGGTATTCCCCTGATTTATATCAAAGTGAAGCAGGAGCAAATCCACCAAAGTCAATGGAGTTACGCTAGGGTAAATCAAGCCCTGTATTACCAAAAATCAATTTGCCATTTGTTTTAATAACATTAATTTAAATGAACTCACTTGATATTCTCATACCTCTGATATGTGTACATAATTTATGCCAGGGGTAATCCTGGGCAAACCTGGGTGCTTACGGCTTCTCAGCCCACTCAAATTTGAATGACTAGTTTAAATAAAAGTATTAATAGGATTTATTTTTTGATCTTATATACTGAAGCCAAGTGCACAGCATCAAGTCATCTTAAAAGCATGCAGAAGACTTCAGCCAGTCAAGCACATTGTAATTGCCCCTCTCCTTTTTGGGGGGGGGGTCCATTTATATCCATTTTTAGCTGCACACCTATTTGTATCCTGGCTGTGAAAGCTGGGAAAACTGACGGTGAGAAGTGTGGGGTGCATCCCCTGCCAGCTTTGGGGGTTAAACTCCTCCTGCTCCCTTGGTCTGTCTTGCCAGGGTTCTTGCCTCAAGAAGTCACCACGGCATCAGTTAACCAGTTCCCATTTCAGATGAAAGAGGGAAAAGCTACATTTCATTTTCTAAAGTTTTATTCTGCAAGACCCATGCCCACTAACAGTGTCTGGGCATGAAAATACACCTTGCTAATGCCACTGTAATAATGCACACAAAAGTGTTACAGGAAGAGACAGGGCTAAACCACATCCACCTAGAGATAAAAAGTGGGAAGAAACCTCCAGAGAAAAAGGTAATGCTCCCAGGGAGAAGATACTTTAAAAAAAAAAAATAAAACAAAAACAAACAAAAAACAAGAGTTGCAAATGGAAAAAAAAAAAAACACTGATCCACTTCAGGGTTATAAATCCTTTGTTCAGGGCTGGAGTGGAAGCAAAGTGAAAGCTAAATGCAGTTACAAAGCAATTGCTCTAGGTTTGCTGGCCATGGAGCAGAGAAAGGTGATGGGAAAGGTAATTTTTGCCTCAAGGACCTGGTCACAGGTGGGTTGTGGGTGTTGGCTGTCATGAAGCCAAAAGACTTAAGTCACCCTGATTTTTGCCCCCCCCTGGAAATTTGGATATTTAGTCCCCTGGCTCATATCTGAGACATGGTCCTGTGAGCTCAGGCCTCAGGGAAGGACCATTTTGTGAATATTGATCCTCCACTGGCCCCAGGCAGCTCTCTCTGTCCAGCTACGCTTGGCCCTATAGCTCCTATGAGGGCATCAGCCACAGGATCTCATTCAATGATGCATGTGTATAGGATCCAATGCAACCTCATCTGGAAAAATGGCAAGATCTTACAACCTAAAACCTGCAGGAAAACTACATCACCCAGTTGAGTTTCTTCAAAAAAGGTCACCCAGTGCTACGTACAGGGTTCTGACAGATAACATGAAGTAAGGTCTTTAATAAATAGGACATCTAGTTCCTGGAAAAGTCCATTCCTTGTGGCTTCGTAATATTATAATGAAGATTAACATCGATACTTAAAAAAAAAATCTTAGTATGTCTGCATTTTCTTACATAGATTAGGTAGATTAGCAGGATACTTCCAGCAGAAGTGCTGTAAACAGAAATAAATTATGGTTTATGTATCTTGTGAGCTGCTAGTATTAAAAGCCTAAATATTTCATCGGAACCATACATCTTCACGTTTCTTCTCCTTGGCTGACACAGCAAACAGACAGTAGTCAACAAGAACTTAAAACCAAAGACCCCTTTCTGATAGCTGGCTATAGAGAAAGGTGCAAGCTCTGAAAGGCCACGAGACCACTCCAAGGCCTGAAAGATCCCTCTCAGCGAACCACTACAAATTAAAATCCATATGGGCTTTGTGAGGGGCCAGCTAAGCAACCACATGATGAACAAAGAAGCATGTTTTGAGGTACAGACCCAGTTCTTTTGGTTGTGCAGAAGAAATAACACATTGAGCCTGCCTCGAAACCCATCTTGAATTTCTGCGGGAAATGTGTCTCTGCGAAGTTGCGCCAGTATTGGGTTATGTTAGTGCATCACTGCAAGGACAAAGACATGAGAACAGTGAAGGCAACAAGGCGAGGAGGGGACAGGGAAGTGAGTGGTGAGACACAAGGGAAAAGGGAAGAATAAGGAAAGAAAAGTGAATGGGAAGGAGGGGAGCAGAATGAAAGCAAGTACAGGAAAGCGGCTGAAAAAGGATCAAGGGAATCATCCCCGCACGGCAATGCGTTCAGTTCCGTCATTGTTCTGCTCTGAAGTCTTGGTTTCCAGATTCTGCATCACTCCTGACTGCCCAGAAACCCGGCCCCGGGGGAAACAAGGCAGCTGCCTGGGCCAGGGGCCAGGATGCTGTCTGCCTCAGAACATTTTTATTCAACTTGAGGTTACAATTCTTTGTTTCTGAAAATGTAACATTTGATAGAAACCCAGAGTGCTGACCTATTCCTTTTGAAAACGTAGAAGTAATTTGGGGTTTAGTTCCAGCTTTTGATTAAAAAGCTTTTAAGGGAAAACCTCAAAAAAAAAAGTTCCTATGAAAATTCCACGTCAAACCCATTTCCTGGCCTTTAATTTCCAATAACCAGGGAGAAAACAGCCACAAGCAAAGGGAACAGACACACATATAAGTTACTTCAAGGAGATTATTCACTTTCCTTAATAAGGGTCTTTAACAGCATGATGACTCATGCAATATAGATAAGTAGAAACAAATAAATCAAGAAATTAAATAGAAATAGAAAGCAAATGGAAAAGTCAGAAGAGAAAGCATTTAATAAAATGAAGGGAATGAACTGGTTCCCCATCTAATACCATTGGCTGCGTATTTTGCCCTTCAGAGGCCACTTCTTTTGCCTATGTCTCTTCCTATGGCAGAAAAAGTCTTTGGAAGTTGGTAGAGCTCCCTCTCTTCCTCCAGTGATGGAGCTGGCACAACAAGGAGGCCAGGTCCTTCCCACATCTCCTTCCAGTGCCCAACTTTTCCCAGATGTTTCCCAGGTCCAAGTCTCCTTCCAGCACCTAACTGCAGACCCCCCCATCACTCACCTGCCTGGTCTCTTAGAAGCAAAGACCCTGGCAGGAACTGGCAAAGGGGTGCTGTGGGAATGCAGAATAAGGACCATCTTCTGCTAAAAATATACTACAGAGACGGAAGAGAGATCATACGAGAAAATGGCTCTGTCTGGGGTTGGTTCTATCACGGTTATGAATTTGGATTTCAACTCTTCTCTGTCAGAAAGTCCCCGACACGGACAAGCAGCTGTATTTTTGGATTTTACGGTGCTCCAAGCTTGGCAGATCTGTGCAGTGGTACATTTAGACCTGAAATAGGGGATGGTGTGATTTTTACAGCTAAATCGAGTGCATGTTAAAATGTTGCTACTTGTTATCTTCTTGGTATTTAACACCATTATTTTAGAACTTTAAAAATGATCAGAGATAGGCAATACACCCAAAATGAACAATGGCTTAATTAAAGTACCACCTTTCTTTTGCCTTCCAACCTGAGAAAATGCTTCCACTCTTTAATGCCCATCATTCCAGCATTTGCTGATGCTTTGTTTTAATGATGACAATCTGTTGCAGCTCAGACACAGAACTCACATTTTCCCCCAGACACCCAGTCATTTGTTTCTTTGTGTGTGTGCTTTATTTTTTATGGGACCAGCTGCTTTGTGATCAGCGAAATGTCAGAAAAATCATCTTACCATAACAAAGCTGAAAATAAAATATTCAAGGAAGCAAACTCCCATGGAAATCTTTAAAGCCTGAACAAGGGAGAATTCTCATCTCTGTGCACATGGGTGACTCACTGAAGTAAATGGGAATTACGTGACTGCATCAAAGATTTCAGTGTGAAGAGCACAGATTTTCTCCCAGCTTTGGCCTTTTGGAATGAACTCACAAATAAGTTTTGATGAAGAATCCAGATAGAGGTAAACTTGCTCAGTGATATCAGCCATGACCAGAATACCAGAATGATTCAAGGGAGTTGCAGTATTTTCCTATCAATATTAATTGCGTGCTTAACGTAATATGTCCTTCAATGATTTTTATAAATCAAGCACTCACATTGAACTGTCCAATTTGGAAATGGAGTGAATGATACTTAAAGGTCAATACAGATGTGTCTTTGCAAATATAGAGGTTAATGGACATAAAACTCATTACAATTTGCAATATGGGAAAAAGCTGTTTCTGTAAATATTGTAATTAAACAGAATGTTGTTTTTCTAATTGTTAGAAAAGAAAGCCCCAAATTACCAGGAGGAAAGAAATTAGAGCAAACAGATCCACAGGAAAGTATTCTCATTTTAAGTATCAGCTAAAATATAAACTGCCTATGAAAAATTCACAAAGATATACTCATGATGCACCAAATTATCCTCTCGGGTTTCATAATTCTGCGAGTGAGTGCAATTAGTTAACGGTGGTGTTGTTATAAAACTACATACTGTGGCTGGCGGGTTTTGAAACTACTCCAGAAACCAAAGTCTGACGCTAAACAACTATTGTGTTTGGGTATTAGGCAACAGGAAATCTGCCTGATGATAACTGAGTTATACCAAGCCCTGCAGCAGCCACTGAGACACTATGTCCATTTAATCTGCAGATGGCAAAGTAGATATGCCATTCACAGCTGCATGCACGAGGATATGACATCTTTGTCTATATTAATCTCATGGCTGGCTTCACATGACTCATTCAACCTTTTCTTCTGTTACATGAAAGGGAAGTTAACCAGCAAGACCTCTGGTGATTTTTAAATAGGTCCAGCCCTGCTGCGATGTGCATTTCAAGCAATAGAGCGCAGAGCTACTCTCCCTGTTCCTAAAGCTCTCGTGCCACGCAGTTGTGTAAGTCCACAGCATCCACGCGAATCCCCCGTACGTGTCACTAGCTCATTTCCAACGCAGTCTGGTTAAAACGCATAGGCTGTGCTGCCAAGAGTATGACAAGTGGGTCAAATGTGTTAAAGTATATATTGAGAGAGACAACATCGGCAGGCTTTGTTATCCCAGTTATCAGTAGGGAGATAGATGGATTAAATAAACAAACATCCCCCATTAAAAAAAAGAAAAAAGAAAAAAAGAAAAAAATAAATCTACCGTATCTGTTTCACAAAGATAAGCTGCCAGCTAAGGCAAAGCATGGCCATGCCCAGAGGCAGCGGGAGGAGTGTGACAGGCTTCCCAGCTCTCCTCATCCTCTGTGGCAAGGTTCAGAAAAACACCGTGGCTTCAGCTCCGAGTGGTTCACAGGAGCTTCACTGTTCAGAGCAGCTTGATTTTGAGATCTTATGCTCTGCTTTTCAATCAATATTCAGATAAATACATCTTCAAAGGGGAATATCACCAGGGGGAAATATCAATCTTTTCATCATCTTTTCCTGGAAAAATGCGAAGAACCCTCACAGGTTTGAGGACATCCACACAATAGTGCTATTTTCAGTTATAGTTGCTCCTTCAGGCCTCAGAGGAGGCTGTTTTGAAGACAAGAGACGTTCCCCTCCCCAGAGAAGTAACTCCTAGAGTTAGGCAGGGTACTGAAAGTGAGGAAGAAGCCAAAGCAGAGAGCTGTCATGGCTGGCAACTGTCATACAGACCCATCAGGGCAGGGGCTAGCTAAGGATGCAAAAGGAAACTGAAAAAATGAAAAGAGAAAAAAAAATTATTCTTAAAGCATTTTCATGAGGAAGCATAAACATTTTCACGCTAAACTCCCATTCTGAAGTTCAAGCCTATGTTTTTCCGTGATAATCTCATCCAGCCTTATACAAACAAAAATAATCAAACAAGAGTGGAATATTTTCCCCATAAGCACTCATCCCACATGGACAGGAAGCTGCAGTTGCTTGCAGAAAGCTGAAGAATCAGGCTCCAGCCCTACTGACAAGGTTTTCAAGATTTTCTTGTTTGCATCACTCTGCTCTATTAAAAGTGCTGAAAGCTAAGGCAAGTATACTCAGAGAATAACAAGGTATCAGTAAAGAATACCTAAGGAGAGAACACCTTCCCCAGAGAAGCAGAACCAGACCCTAGTGAAATGTTTTAAACCTCCCAGGTAAGTACTAAAAGCCATGGGCTTCCCTAAAATACATATCATCTCCACTTTTTCTGTATGCAAAAAACCAAATAAATACTTAATACACTGTAAAGTATTTGAAAATGTCCAGATTCTTTAGGAAGGTTAAATTAAGCTTTTCAGAGGCTTTTTGATGATCAAGAGTGAGATCAGCACTATGCTTGAAGCAAGCTCACTAACTGTGCTTGAGAAGACTTTTAACTTCAAAGATTGATGTGCTTGAGGAGCAGCAAAAGAAGTAATTCGTTAAAAAAAAAAAAAAAATCTAAACACAATCAGAAAGACTTTGATGCATACCTGTGGTGACCTGGGAGCTGACTCTCAGCAGCCACATCTGTAAGTTATAACACCTTTAGGACAGAAAGGAGTAACCAACTTCTTGCAGAACTGGGAAACCAGTAGATATCCTTGGACTTTGCAAAGCACATCCAAAGCTGTGTCAGAGCTTGGCAGGTCAGAAGTCCACAGCTTCCCAACACAGATCACTTGTAGAGAACCTACACGTATTTTTGCTTACGCTCTTCTATTTTCTTATAAAAGAAGAGCAGAGATGCTATTGAGTATTCCTAAACCCGTTCGGTGGCAAGAGTTTCGGCACTGTCCCTGGGCAAACTCTGCTTACAAACTTCTTTACCTCTTCCAAAACGCCAGTGCATTGAGTTAAGAGACCATTTCCTTTTTCTTTAACCGATCGATGCTTATGACACACAGATGAGCAGTTCTACTTATTCCATAATCCTCCTGTGCCATTACCTCTTCACATGCATGAGATGTACAGTACGATTATTGATACTAGATTTGGAAACCAGGAAAAGGTAAGGGGCTTAGGGTATGACAACAGAGACCATAGAAACAGAAGACGACCTTGTTCACACCGCTGATTCCTAGCACGAAATACCACTGTGTATCTGGATACTGAGATGGACGTTCACATTTCTGCTAAACAATCTGCAGGGACAAAGGCATTTCAGTCAAACCTAGAGTTTAATGTCTAGCATGAAGGTAGCCCCGGATTAAATTCACCACTAGCAGTTCTGGCTAAAATTATCTGTCATGTTACCATGAGATAAAGCAGTAGTATTGCCACAAGATAACCATGCAGTTACTCTTGTTTGCAAGGACCTGCTGGGTTGTTACCATACATCCGTTGTAAGTTACTGTGCGATGTTTCTGAAGTAATATCTGAGTAAATAATCTGTCAAAACTGCAGCGAGCCCCTCACCACGCAGGTCACTATCCCTGCAGGGGTACTGGGTAAATAGGAGCTGATCCCTCCTTTGGAAACAGAACATTGCTGAAATCTTGCAATCTTACAGCGAGAAAAGCAGAAACACGTTTGAAATTACTTTTCATCCTTTTACAATCCTGCTCTTAACTCTTCACTCCACTGGTAGGAAATGGACATTTATGGCCGCTATCTCTCAACTGTCAAACCTGACAACAGAATTAACAGCCCTGGTAATTAGCAGGAAAAGTACCTTGCCGGGCACAAGCCTCAGACTGCAAGGTGATCTACAGATGTTTTTTTTCTTTTCCCCCAGGGTCAGGGAAGGGGTAAAATCATAAAAATGGTGAATTGCTTATGATATGAAGAAAAAAGAGACAGCTAAGCCACAAATTTTAGCTCAGCAGATTGTAGTCAGATACTCTATAAAGACATAGGTTAACCTATACCTCAAAGGTTGTTAAAACAAAGCAAGTATCTTAGAAACCCAGCAAATTAGATATATTGCAGACAGTTAACAGGAATAAAGGAGATTAAGTGGCCACTAGTCACATTTTCAAAACCAGAGGAGAATTTAGTCCTCATCTGAACTGCTTCAGACACAAAACACTCTCCTCCCAGTAATACAGAAACTAAAAGTATGAATCTTGGGCTAACGGGCTTGCTGACCACTTTTAAAACTACCAACACCTCACATATTGCTTGAGATGAAAAAGTATCGATAACCACCTGAGAAAGAGATGTTCACACTGCCCTGCACTCCGGGTACAACGCTCGGCAGCAGAGCGATCCCAAGCGACCCAGAGCTCCATCTGTACTGACAGCTCTATGGGTACGTGACAAAAACAGTCAGAGGTGTGTGATGGGTTAACTGTTACAGAAATGGTCATATTGTCTTTCTGAAGGAAAATTACTTTTTTAGCAAAGTGGACAAGAAAGAAAGAAAGAAAGAAAGAAAGAAAGAAAGAAAGAAAGAAAGAAAGAAAGAAAGAAAGAAAGAAAGAAAGAAAGAAAGAAAGAAAGAAAGAAAGAAAGTTTAAATTGGAAAACATTCCATTTCAGATGACCAATATAAATTGGAATACAAAAATCAGAAAACTTTCCAGAGAACATGCTGGTAAAGACTGTTTTTTAAAAACAAGAGTTCACCTTCTCCTCCCCCTCCCTCTCAGGAGGAAATAGAGCCTCCTAACAGGCTGTTCGCACTAGCTGGAGTGCATAAATATCACAGCAAACCAGGAACATGAGCAGGATGGAAACAGTCTCAAGGAACAATAGACTAGTGGCCTAGTCTGCAACTATAACTGTAAGTTACAGCGCAACTCTCTAAATATCCATAAAAGAAGATTTAAGAGATGAAAGTTCGTGTTCATTTGCAGGCTTGAGGGCTACGCAGCACTGCACCATACCAGCAGCAGCCTAGGAAAAACTCTTTGAGGACACGCACGACATTCCCAGTGACTTAGCACCAGGATTAACGTGACGCAGCAAAGTAGCACGACAACGCAAACACCGTGAAGGAAGAACTCCCCTCATTTGTTACTAATTAGACTTTGGAAAATACTGACAATCAATAGCGGTTCAAATTTTAAAGTACTCTGTATTTGAAAGCATTATTTTAATGTATATTAATAATAACCAAGATAAGCAATTTCGCGTGTCAGCAGCTACCCTAGAACATAATCAAGCAGCCATTGTCCCTTTTGTGCTTCTAATCTAAATATACAGAGAAAGCACTGGGAAAAGGAAATGTTATTATTCCTGCCTTGGAGTTGAAGAATTGAGACAGATAAGAACTGAGCAATTTTCCATCCTTAGAAGGGAAGTATGTATCAGAAGCTGGGACAGAATGCAAATTTCTACAGCTATTCTCAAAACAGGTTTGTTGGCATAATTGTTTTTCAGCTGCATAGGTTGCCAAAGAATCCTGAGGAACATTTATGGAAAGTGACCCTTAAATATCTGCTATTCGGCTAAGAGCCCTTTCACGTTAAGAAGGTGGATAGGGAGAGATTCTATGCAGCTGACTGCAGAAAATTGTAAGTAAGAAAAAGTGACAAAAGTAAACAGAGAAAAACCTAAGATCCAAGCAAAGTGAAATGCAGTCACGTCAGATACCTAAGCACGAACTGCAGCGTATGTAGGGAAGACGATACCCAAGTATAGCTGGGTGGTCCATTAGCAAAATATCAACTCAAGTCACTTAATTCAACACTGTTACTGCAGCCAGCTAAAATCATTGCAATGCAGTGATTAATGAGGTGAGATCTAGACAGAGGGGGAAAATGACATACAAATGCGTGGGGCCTTTGCTGATAAAGAATTCCTATAAATTCTGAGGGTCATAAGCCAATATAAAGACAAATATAACAAAACCACACACACACTGTTGGTACCTTGCTGAAATCAATAGGTTTCCACCCTCTAGTAGAGATACAGTTTCACGATTGGGTGTGTAGAAATCCAAATGTATTGAGATTTTACTGAGGAAGACAAAATTACAGGCTGACTGGGCTGCAGACCACAGCCACACTACTGATGTAGCTTGACCTTTTATCAAAGCACTCACCAGAAAAAAAACGCACAGTTCTTGAGTCCAACCTTCAGATATAGCACAAATAAATCTATTTACAGGTTGCCCAGAGAGGTTGTGGATGCCCCGTCCCTGGCCGTGTTCAAGGCCAGGCTGGATGGGGCTTTGGGCAACCTGGTCTAGTGGAGGGTGCCCCTGCCCATGGTAGAGGGGTTGGAACTAGATGATCTTTGAGGTCCCTTCCAACCCAAACCATTCTGTGATTCTACAATTCTATTTTGTTAGGAGCAATTGAGTTAAGCATAGCACTTACAGATGTGTCTCAAAGGGTTGCACATCCACAATTCTTTCATGTTTGTGGGATACTAACATAGGATGGCTTTGCAATCGGGGATGCATTTTCCCAAGATTTTATACACAACACTAATATTTATATGCAACAAGCAGAGCTCCTTCTTTTGGAAGGTAATTCTGCTTTCATAAAGCAGCTGAGTTTCTTCCATCCTTAGCATAACTTGTCCTATTTTAACAACCTAGACAGAAGAGCTTTAAGAGGTAACCACCACTAGTTTATTTATTTTATTTTTTTTTACTAATGTGTAAACTGCTTTTGCAAAGTAACAGCTTTTCCACTTTTAACAGCAAGGAAGGGCTGGTGTGAAAGTCCTTACTAGCACGCACACTTCCGTAGAGAAGCAGCGCTTGTGTTTTCCACTGCCGCAAGTGTTGTAGGTGCTGCGGTAACGCAGGGTAAGAGCGAGGGCTGCTCCTGCCCCACAGCCCCAGTGCTGCTCAGCACGGAGATACGGAGATGCATCAGCCTGAGACACCTTCGTACGGCAGACACTGGCACCAATGCCACCAAAGAGACAAAATATGTGCTCAAAAGAGAGACTTCTGCAAGGATGAAGAAAAACGAAGCTGAAGCAGCAATGGCTACGGAATATCACTGGACAGACTGCTTCACTTCTCTTTAGCTATGCTTTTCCCTGGATCCTTATTATTTTCCATCATGTTAAAGAAAAGGATCGAGACAAAAGGATAGTATACACATGTCTATGTTTGTAGTGGCTGACTCACATCTGAGGGTGATGGGTGGCTTTGCTAGCTGTTGTGCCCTATCAGATCTTCCTCGCGTTGACTTTGCCAGCCCGATAGAGTCAGAAGTCGCACTCAGGATTTATCAGCGCAAGCAATGTCAGAATAAGACCCTGTGCACTTCTGCTACAGCCTGCGGTGAAAACATGATTTCCTATTTGGGAGTTACTAATCTATCACACATTAATTAATCGTATAGACTGTAGATAGAGCACGGTTGAATAAACTCAGTAGAGAGAGGAATCTGAAGCCACTCCAATATCCCGAGGGCTTCTCATAGCTCTGCCCTCCATCCTAGGAAATGTCATTCTCTAAAGTAGGTCTTACATCTTTAGAAGATGAGCGTGGGGAAGAACTCTCATCTGGGATATAGAGACAGTTGCAGGCAAAATAACAAGAGTCGTTGCTCTAGTTAGCTGAGGGTTTCCTCATTATGGTCTGTGCATTTCAAATGTGAGAGTTTGGTTTTGTAATGATATTGCACATCATCTTTGAGCCTCGGGGGGCTGGATGTAGGATTTCAGAAATAAATATATTAGCAGGAACAATTGCCTCTTAGAAGAAAAAAGTTATACTTTTCCTGATTGATAGTTTCTGTGTGCCACCTACAAAGGCTTGTGTGTGTCTGCTCTGGAGTTTCCCATGCTCTGAGGTACTTCAATTAATTGCCATTTATAAAACCAGTGCATCCCTTTCTCAGGGGCAATGAAAGCTCTGACTCAGGAGAAAGTCATCAGATCCCTTTCATCACTCAGGAGCAGGACCAGTGACTAAAAAGCACAGTATTTCATTTGGGTTTAGTCTCATCTCTGCAGCACATTGTAACAGGCAGCTCTCTTTGCTGCCTAGTTTTTGTTTGCTGACTTCAGGAGCGTACTTCAAAAGCTCCCTGTCCTCCTAATGAAAGTGCTACGCCTGCCTTTTATCATCTCCTTTGTTCTGAGGTTTAGCCCACATTCCCAAATGGAAGATGAAGAGTAGGAAAACTTATTCGGCATGACAAAACAGTCATTGTGTTAGAAAAAAGTAGCATGTATCTAAGTGAAAGAAAGTCCTAATAAAGAGAGTAGACCTACTGAGATATGTTTTTCTCCTAAGAGAGTGCCCCTGCTCTAAAGTAGAGAAAAGAGAAACAGAAAAGCCATATAGAAAGGAAAGACCCATCCAAGCTTGGTTTTAAGGAATCCTGTTGAATGGGGTTGGAGGTATGTGACGGGACATGTGATTCATCTGCTGCTTGTGAATGCTCTGCCCTCACATCTATAAACTTCATGCCCCAACTTCCTTGAGGTCAAAGGAAGATGGTAGCTAAAATGAAAAATGTTGGACCAAAGAAAAAAAAAATCTGTATTTGTAAGGTGCTTTATTAAAAAAGCTTTTCCTTGTCTGATTTCTGCCTGATCCAAGAAATTATTTTTGAGGTGTAATAGTGGTTTTATAGTAATATCTTCAAGATACATTTCTGAGTTTGAAAAGAAAATGATTTTTTATAAATTTGCTTAATTAAAAGGTTGCATGTGTCTCTGATTAAAAAAAAATTAAAATATTAGCATTTCTGTCTAGCAAGCTCAGTCTAGTCTTAGTGTTCTTCCTGGTGAGACTTACACAATACTCATACCTACCTCCTAGGTCTGATTTCCTTAACAGTACTTTGGACTGGATTTGCACCAGCTAATTAGCCATTCCAGAACAGCACAGCAAGTACCTTTCAATCTTAATCTCTTTTTAAGTAACCAGTAGTGACATTTAGTTGGAACAGAGCTCTCCCAGCTTTCTAAGCAACTTTGAAGAGTGGTTCATGCTCCACGTGGCATTTCTCTCCTAAAAGCCTGATTTACCCGGGTTCTGAGCTGCGGAGTCCTGTCAGGAGGAGGACCACACCACGTCAAGCTTCCTGAGAAAGCATAGTTAGTAACTCAGAGCTGTATGTCAGGTGTAAAAAATAAAGTAGCATCATTTCAGGAACATCAGTGGTCCTTGGCTCTGGGGAAAGGGCAGAAACACAGCTCAGCTGTTCTCTCTGCTTGCAGGTTGTTCTCCCAATTAAGTCATCCAGTGAGCCAAAACCACTTTTTGTATGAGGTAACTACTTGCACACCAAGAATAAGAGTGAAATGATAGATACTCTGCGGAAGTCCCGGCTAAGGCAATACACCCACAGATAGACCTACAAGTAAGAGTGCTCTGCATCAATTCTCTGACAGCCTTTTCTCAGAGAGACCCCATGCTCCCTGCAGCCTCGAGCAGTGCCTTCACAACGTGTACACTAAGCCGTGACTTTGTCTGATACCCCAGAAACTTCCCTGCGCTAGCTAGGATCTGTTGCCTTTTTCAACTACAACAGACTGCACAAAGCAAGGTACCAATGCCACTGCACGTCTGCATTTCCTGATTGCATTTATTTGCATTGCTGCTCCAGTTAATTAGTGACAGCAGTCTCTTTCAGGCTCTCCTGCATGGACCCTCAGCAAGTCACTCTTGTCTATGAACCTGCCTTACCCTTTTTCTCTTCACAGCTGGCAACCTAAATTGGTCTCCAGCCTCAAAAAATCCTCTTATTTATAATCTGGTTGGCCTTAATCTACTAAATCAAGCTCATACAGAATGATTTATAAAAGATAGAAAACAATTTTTAGGCTTCCACAAGGAATATGAGCCATTTTGTTCCAGTTCGTTAATTTATGTGTATCAAGACCACAGATCTCTGTGGGTCTGAGCAGGTTACAGATCCCTGGTATGCACACACATTTTTTAACCTGAAGTGTCTCCGGCTTAAAGAAATTTATCTCTCTCACTTGTTCATTTTACTACTTGACTTCAATCAAAACTATCTCCACTGAAGTCATTCTACAGATTTCATTTCTCTACTTAAACACACCATCTATCCTCACTTGTACCACCTCCCTCCTCCTACTCATTTAAATGGGCTGTTATACCAGGGTAGATTAATGTCACAGTCGTCTCCCTTGATTTAAACGGTGTTTGATTATATCTGTCAGGATATACTTCTCTCTAAGTATGTGTTCTTGCCTGATGTGTTAATCTGATGGAGTAAATGGGCCCAGAGACGTGGCCTAATCATTGCACAACATTAAATAGTTAAGGCAAGATTCAGGGCTCCAGGTACAGACTTGTGTTGGTAATCCCCGCAGGCGGTGGAAAACATGCCAGGTTTTGATGATATAATAGCCAAAACACAAAAAGAAAGTAGCGTTCTCCAAGCATGAGGTAGTCAGAAAATACTACATTTTCTACATTTTTAATCTCTTTTTTTTTTCCCCCCACCCCCCCCCCCT